>PVKZ01004899.1:0-59950 GCA_004027375.1 Macroglossus sobrinus
CCCCCCGTTCCTGGTCTCGCCGTTCCCGGGGTCCCCGCGCTCCGGGTCCCCCCGCTCACGTGGTCCCCTAGTTCCCTGGGTCCACCAGTTCCCGGTCTCCCCCGCTCCTGGGGTGCACCCCGTTCCCGGGGTCTTGCCGTTCCTGGGGTCCCCCAGTTCCCGGGGTCTACCTGCTCCCAGAGTCCTCCCTGCTCCCGGTCACCCCGCTCACGTGGTCCCCTAGTTCCCTGGGTCCACAGTTCCCGGGGTTCCCCTGTTCCCGGTCTCCCCCGCTCCTGGGGTGCACCCCGTTCCCGGGGTCTCGCCGTTCCCGGGGTTCCCCCGCTCCCGGTCCCCCCGTTCCCAGAGTCTCCCCGTTCCGGAGGTTCCCCCGTTCCCGGGGTGTCCCTATTCCCTGTCTCCTCCAGTTCCCCGTTCCCACGTTCCGGGGGTCCCCCCGCTCCCGGGGTCCCCAGGCTCCCGGTCCCCCCGCTCCTGGTCTGCACCCCTCCCCCGCCCCGCCGGGCCGGCGTCCACCTGCCCCCCTCTCCCACGCCTGCCCCCCTCCGCGCCCCGAGTCCCCACCCGCGCCCACCTGCCCCTCCGCCCCCGCCCGCTTCCCCGCTTCCCCGCGACCGCGCCCCCCACGCCCCGCGCGCCCCCCGCGCGCTCCCCCGCCCGCGCCCCGCCCCGCCCCCCGCGCGTCCCCGCCCGCGCGCGCCGCCATGTGACGGGAAGCAGCTGATGGCCGCTCCGGACGGCGGCGGGCTCGGCGGGGCCGGGGCCGGGGCCGGGGCGGGGGCCGGCGCGGGGGCGGCGTGAGATGAGGGCCGGCGGCCCGGGGGGCTGAGGCGCTCGCCGCCCGCCGCGGGGCCGCGCGCGTCCTCCATGGAGGCCGGAGGTGAGTGGGGCCGCGGCGCGCCCGCGGCCGCCGCCGCCCGCCGGGGCCGGGCCTGCGCCCGCGGGGCGCTGGGGGGCGCCCGGCCGGCCGCGGGGGACGCGGCGGGGGCGCCCGGCCCGGGCGGGCCGCGCGGGCGCTCGGCGGGGTGCGCGCCCTGCGCCCAGCTTTGTTTCACTTTCGCTGTCAGCGGCCGCCCCCGCGTCCCCCGCCGCCGGCGGGCCGTGGGGACAACGGGCCTGTACGTGGCGGGGATCCCCACCCCTCCCCGGGACCGTGGGGGGCGCTCGGGGCGCAACACCGCCGCCCGGGTGGGACGCGGGGTGCGCCAGGCCCCAAAGGGGCGATCCCCAACGGGGTGGCCGCCCGGGTGCCAGGTGACATCTGGGTGGGAGTCGGCTCTGCCCTTTACGAGCTGTGCGGTCGAGGACAAGCCATTTATTTAACCGCCCCGTCTCCCCAAGGGTTGGTTTTGCATCTTCAAAAAAAGGAGATAATAATAGTACCTGCCTCAGCGGGTGGTTGGGAGCTTCCCAAATTTGCTTATTTGTACAATTGGGGTCTGGGGTCCTTATTAAAAATATAAATATTCCGAGCCTCTCCCAGTGGAGAGTGATTGATTATAGATGTGGGGTGGGGCAGGGTTTGCTGATCCCCAGGGACGTGTATGATAGGGCAACGTTAGGGTACGCTGATGGGTGAGGTACACACTTGCCTCTATCCTTGTTAACAGCTGTCATCAGAAGACGGAAGTCGGAGAATATTGGATATACTTCAGAGCCAGCCCAAATGAACTTGCATTCTCAGTGGGAATGGTGTGCTTGTTATGCAAAGACAAAACCTCAAGACGTCCCCCGTTCTCCCTTCCAACCACCTGGCCACTAAACCCTACCTTTATAAAAATTGGGTGTGCGTTTGGGATTTATTCTGGGAGTCCCAACTCTCGGAATATACCCCATGTGTAAAGGCGGTTTGGTTTCCTTAGGGAAAATTCTCAGAAAAGGTCAAGGCCTAGGGCTTAGAATTTGTTCCAGAATCTCTTTGTATTCTTCCAGTGAAGTTCAGGCTTCATCCTGCTCTGATTGTTGACGTTTGTTTCCTTGGCTTGTTTGATGGAGCGGGCATTGTGGGTGGGTAGGTTGAAATCAGGGTATTCCCTGGGGTGGTGTAACTTTTTAATTTGGGAAATGACATTTCTTTGTTTGCTAGAATCAGGCATTCAGTAAAAGGTGTAGAGGCAGCTCTCTCTGCCTTCCCATCTAGATAAGGGCTCTTTTTTTTTTTTTTCAGTGACTGTTACCCAAAGAACTCTTTATAAATGGTCCCTACTGTTTGCCTGAATCTTACGTGAATCTTTTTATAGCTTCCGCTGTCATTTTCTTTGACTCCTTATAGTTAAATCTGAAAGCGATCTGTAGCTAGCCTCCCTTTTTAGCAGAAATCTGTTTCCAGTTCTGGGTTTTTCCTCATGATTGATGACTGTGTTTTGGGGTGTGGGCAGAGCTGTTGAGAGCTGCCAAGCTACTGTTCAAAAAAAAAAAAAAAAGCCAGAGAGTTTTACATTCTTTTGAAACTGAATAAAGCCTGTTGTAATGGGATTACAATGGACAATAGTAGATATCTTCAGAGCAGTGGTTAGAATTCATTTATTCATTCAACAAATATTTATTGACTGTGTGCTATGTGCCAGGCTCTGGGCACTTTCTAGGCCAGCACTAGCCAAGAGAAATATAATGCGAGCCACATAAATAATTTAAATAATCTAGTAACTGCATCATAAAAAAAAAGTGAAACAGGTGAAAAATTTTTTAACTATATGTTTGTCAGTCTAACATGTCAAATATTATTTCAACATGTAAATACGATCGATTATTGATATATTTTAGATTTTTTTGGTATTGTCTTCCAAGATACAGCATGTATTACATAACAGCCCATCTCACTTTGGACTCAGCCTATTTCAAATGGTCATTTTCCATGTGTGGCTAATGGTTACTGTGTTGGATAGCAGCACAGCCCAATAGCAACGGACAAATAGACAAGTTTAGGGTAAGAACAGGGGAAAAGATAGGCAATAAATATGTAAAAACAAGCAATCAAGAAAAGATGTGTGAGTGATGGTTATAAAGAAAATTAAATAGAGTGAAAGGAAAGTGATTGGGCCACGTTAGTAGTGAAGCCAGGAAGGGTTCTGAGAGGTGACATCAGCCCTGAATGATAAGGTGGAGCAGCCAGGCAGAAATCTGGGGCCAGCTAGGCAGTTTTCCAGGCCGATGGAACATCTAATGTTAAGATCCTGAGGCAAGACAAATCGCCTTGCTTCCTGCCAGCCCGAGTCGTACGTAGCCTCCACGTCTAAGTTAAGGTGAATCTCCTTTCATAGAAGAGTCTCATACTAAATATCTTTCCATTCAGCCTTTGTGTCCATATACATGCCAGTGTTTAATTAGAAAACCCTGATCTTTTTCACCAAGAGGGGCCATGGCAGGTACAGTCCCAGATGAAGCTGGATCCTCTTGGCTGTTTTTTTTGTTTTTGTATTTTTTTTTTTAAGTTCTGCACTAATTATGGCTTTCTCTTCCAGCAGCCAAGTTTAGTCGGGGCCCAGACACTGCTTCAGAATTTCCTTAGTTCTAGAAATGAAGAGATAGGAGTCACTGGGTTCTTTCTTCTTTTAGCTCCTGGATTCCTGAGCCTGAAATAGCGAGAGGTTAAATCCCCAAATCACAGAAATAGAGTGTGAAATCTGGGTCTGGCTCATGTTTAAGAAGCTTTTCATGTGAAATGTTTGGCATAGGCATCATAATAGTTTAAGGGGCTTCATTTCATTTATATTTAAAGAGGTATACCACTGTATATTTATTCACCAAATATTTACTGACTGCCAGCTCTCTGCCAGGAACTCTGCTAGGCAATGGGAATAAACATACAAGGTCCCTACTCCCAGGGAGTTGACGTTCTAGCTGGGAGGTAAGACAGATAATCATCATATTAGTGATTGTGCTATAAAGAAAATAAAGTGAGTTGTGAAAGAGATTGGCTTGGGAGTCATAGAAGGGCTCTGTAAGGAGTTGGCATTTGAGCCGAGGCCCGAATAAATGAAGAGATGGTGTGAGCCATGGAGGTGCATTGCAGAGGAGGACAGTAGCTGGTGCAAAGGCCCTGAGGTCGTAACTACTTGAGGATAATCAAGAGGTGAGGGAAGGCTAGTGTGCTAGAGCCAGGGACACAGGAGAGAGATGAGCCTCGGTGGGAGACAAAGGCAGGGGCCAGTTCTGCAGGACTTTGCAGGCGGGGTGAGGAGTTTGGATTTTATTGTAAGAGTGATTGAAACTGATTACTTGGGGAGCTGAGGAGAATGGAGGGCAGGGGCCAGAGTAGGAGTTAGGAGAGCCTTTGGAAGGCTGTTTAGTGAGAGATGATGTTGCACAGGTTGGAACAGTAGCCATGGAGATAAAGGGAAGTTGGGTTTGCCAAGTCTTTTGGAAACATTTGGTGGAACTTGCTAATGGATTTGGATAAGGAGGTTAAGAAAAGAGAGAAATCAAGGATGACCCCTATTTATATTGTGTAGAGCCTCTATTCTGTCCAAAGAATGGACAGGGTGCATGTCGTGGAGGACGTGAAGCAAGTGTCATTAATGTCAGGGTAGAATAAAGTAATTTTCATCTGGTTCAACTGATGAAAACATCTCCAGATCATGTGAGTTTCTCAGCCTCCGCACTAATGACATTTTGGGCCAAATAATTCTTTGTATGGGGGTAGTCTGTGCACTGTGGGATATTTAGCAGCATCCATGGCCTCTACCAGTAGCACCACCCCAGTTGTGACAACCAATATGTCTCCAGACATTGCCACACGTCCCCCAGAGGGCGAAATTAACCCCAGTTGACAACTGCTGGATTACATGAGGGAGGCATTAACAGAGTAGGGCCCTGTCACCATAAGAAAATACCTAGAAATAAAGAGAATGAAGAAACTTGTGGGATTGCTGCGTAACATTAAGAGACCTACTTTGGTCTCAGTGTTAAAATAGAAATTTAATACTCGTACCATGCCAATATTCACATCCAGAGGAGTATGCGTCTACTGACAAATAATGGCATACTTGAAAGGATCACATGCACAATTTCTAGGAAGAATTACCTGGGTCTATACAAATGCCAGTTTAGACCTAATATTTTAAAACCTAGATTTATACATAGACCCCCAGAGAATGAATATAAAGGATATTTCCTTAAATAGCAAAGCCACCAAAGGCTTGATATGATTTATTAAAAGGCTATTTAAAGACAGAATTTTCAGCAGCATACTTATTTTATAAAACAAGGTATACCTATGTATTATCCTATAATGCATATACCAGAAAATCTATATACATGTATAAACGTTAAATATATATATATGCACACATTTATGCATCTTTACCATCTGTTTCATTGAATCCACGATATTATGAATCATATTGCCATTATGTATCATTAAGAAAAAATACTGCCTGTTTACCTATAAAAAGTCATTGCTTGTAAGACACTGGTTTCGGTGAGGTCAAAATGTGAGAAGACGTATAATGATGAGTCCTAAAATATATGAAATGTGGGCTATTTAAATTAGTATCTACCTGGTAACAGCTATAAAAGGGTCAAAGCCTTGAAACTATTAAAGTGAAACATACACCTCAGGAAGTGACCTCATTCAGGATGGAAACCAGTTTTTATATTAGTATGTATCACAATCAGTGGTCAAAAAAAAAAATATCAATTCAGAAGCTCTTTAATTTAAGAACTTCGTCAGCTACTGAGAACTTTCCGCTGGAGAAGAGACTCGAACTAGGAAACTGCCCTTGAGGTTGGTTGGTGAAGAAGCAGCAATCCAGCATCTGCTCTTCACAAGGTGCTGTGCTAGGCAGGATTAAGTTATCTTGGTGTTTTTGAGCAAGGGTGCTTAATTAAATTCTGGGGTGGGAGCAGGGCGGAGGGGCGTTGGTTACGACTGGAGAGAATGAAATAGGCACGTTGGGACTTATTTCCACTCTGATAGTGTACACTTCTCTATCAGGGTACACTTCTTTGTTGCTAATCCAGGGAGGATTCTCATAATTAGAAGGTGAGTCCAGGTGCGACTGTGAATGAGCTACTTGGGGCAGGACTACGGAGTGGCCAGAGTGTGCTGTTAAGGAAGGTGTAGCTGAAAGGATGCAGGAACCACTCACTGGTGTAGGGTGGAAGCCGGTGCAAGCCAGGGCTCAGCTGCCTTTATTGTGTAGGTAGGTGGAATGAAGGAAATGGCAGGATGTGATGTGTTGCAGTTTTAGCAGAGTCCCTGAGGGCAGGAAAACGAATCTGGAGAGTTTTGTAAAAAGGTCTGGGCAAGATGGGATGAAGGTTTAAATGAGAACAGAGAGGAGATGAAAGTGGAGGCCATATCAAGAGGTCTAAGGGAGAGGAAGCAGGACAAGTGCTGAACGTTTTAGCCTGAATGACGGGGAGGATGCTGGTGAATGAGAGGGAGACTCTGAGTTTCAGATCCTCCTCTTTTCATCTGTTTCCTAGTAGCGGGTTCTTTCAAGGAGAATTTGAAAGCCGCCTCATCTGCATCATCTAATGTGATCCTTGCTTGGTTTGGTCTTAGTCTAGTCTGGTCCTCTCTCCTCTCTTCTTCAGGCATTCATAGGAAAATGAGGCCTCCATTCACTGGGGTTACCCATCCAAAGGTTACTCAGAGTCACAGTTAACCAGGAGTGGGGTGTGCCAGGACTGAGTAACCACGGTGGAATGTGGCCTGTGGCTTCTGTTACTGCCCTAGGTCGCTTATTTAAATGACAACTCCCTCCCAGAACCCACAGTGTCACCTTATGCCAAGGAGAGACAGTAGCTTTCCTGTGTCTGAGTCAAGAGGGGTGGTTGGGGAGCCTGGCTCCCCACTCTCCTAGGGAGCGAGGGTGCTTGTTTGAAGAATGCTGTCTCCTGTCCCAGAGGAACCGCTGCTGCTGGCCGAACTCAAGCCCGGGCGCCCCCACCAGTTTGATTGGAAGTCGAGCTGTGAAACCTGGAGTGTCGCCTTCTCCCCAGACGGTTCCTGGTTCGCGTGGTCTCAAGGACACTGCATTGTCAAGCTGATCCCCTGGCCGCTGGAGGAACAGTTGTGAGTACCCGGCGCCCAGAGGCGCGCGGGAGTCCTCGTGATGGGGATACATGAGCGCTTTCCGAAATCACTCCCTCCTCTGCTGGGTCTCCCTGCCCAAGAACAGGAGGGGTAAAGTGGCTGACCAGTTCAGGAACTGATCCTTGGGGTTTCCAGTTCTGTACACTGAAAATTCTGTCATGTTAGCCCTAAATTTTTTTCACAGCTTTATTGAGATCTAATTTACACACCGTACAATTTGCCCATTTCAAGTGTACAATTCAGTGCCTTTTGGTGTATTCACATGATTGTGTATTTCTCACCATGATTAATCTTAGAACATTTTCATTATCCCAAAAAGAAACCCCACACCCCTTAACCAAACTCCTCTGCTCCCCAGCCCTGAGCAGCCACTAATCTACTTTCTATCATTGTAGATCTGTCTATTCTGGACATGTCATATTAATTGAGTCATATGTATACTCTTTCTGACTGGCTTCATTCACTTAACAATGTTCTTACAGTTTTCCATGTCGATGCATGTGTCAGGAATTTATTTCCTTTTATCGCCAAATAATCTATTGTATGGAGATACCACCTTTTGTTTATACATTTATCTATTGGACATTTGGTTTGTTTTCACCTTTGGCTATGATGA
This sequence comes from Macroglossus sobrinus, assembly GCA_004027375.1. Taxonomy (NCBI): domain Eukaryota; kingdom Metazoa; phylum Chordata; class Mammalia; order Chiroptera; family Pteropodidae; genus Macroglossus; species Macroglossus sobrinus. Next base: position 7,659 of record PVKZ01004899.1, read on the forward strand.
ATAGTGCTGCTATGAACATTTATGTACAAATCTTTGCATGGGCGTGTGATTTCATGTGTTTTTTATGTTTAACTGTTGGAGGAACTATCAGACTTTCCCAGAGTGGCTGGACCGTTTTGCAATCCCACCGGCAGTGCATGAGTTTTCCAAATTCCCCACATCCTCACCAACCTGTGTTGTTGTCTGTCTGTCTTGTTGTAGCATAGCCATCCTAGTTGGTGCGAGGTGGCATCTCCCCGTGGTTTCGATTTGCATTTCCTTGGTGGCTGCTGTTGTTGAGCACCTTTTCATGTGCTTATTGGTCCTTTATACATCTTCCTTGGAGAACTGTCTATTCAGGTCATTGCCCATTTTTAAGCTGGGTATTGTCTTTTTATCATCTACCACACTTAGTTTCTGATATTAACTAGTTTTTCTTTCTAAGGTCTGGGCAGGTCCCAGTGTCTGAATGCTGTGAGCCCTCAGTCAGATAGCCCAGCATCTGCATTTTTCCATCTGTCCCAGGGCAGCTCTGTGTCTGCATTTATTCATTCAGCCAACGTTTGTTGCCAGTCTTTGCCTGAAACAGACAGGGGCTCAGAATCACCCAAAACATCAAATGTGGTCCCCGCCCTTGAGGGTCTCATTTATTTTGCTTGAGACTTTTCTTTAAATTGCATATTAAATTTTTTTTTTTTTTTATGAGTTTAGCCTGAAACTTGTTGCCTCGACAATAGGTAATGCCGATGAGAGTTTGCTGAGATGGGGTACTCTATACCCTGCTGGGGTCAAAGGGTATAAATTTGTGAACTTTCTGGAAGGAAGGTTATTTGGCAATAGGCATCAAGGACCTTACAAATATTATGGCAGTTGGGAATCACGGAAGTGGGGTTATCTATTTACATTCACCGGTGTTCATCGTGAAATTAATTATATAGTAGTTAAAAATTAGAAACTGCTTCAAATCTAGTGATGAGAGAATGGTTAAGGACATTGTGACATTTCTGTATATTTTTACACCTATTAAAGATTAATGTTTTTTAAAAAAATCATGATTTTCATTCCTTCTGTTGTCAGTTTAATGATAATGCTAAGGTCGTTCATTGTTTAGTGAGCTCCCCATTCTAAATACGAGGGACTTAACATCATGTCCAGACTTAAGTCTGATATAAATTTATAGTCTGTAAAAGCTTTTTAAAAGCATAAAATGGAAAATCTGTTGTTTTCCTGAAAAATCATTGTTGTTCTTAAACATGAGATACTAGAGGTAAATATAGTCATATTAACTCTTATTTACCTCATTTCCAAATTTTTTCCATGTTTCTCAATTATTTTTGTAATTTTAAATAATTTTTTAAAGTCATTTAAATGGGGCATTTATTTTCTTGTTAGGACTGCTTTTGATATTGAGCAGATAATTGATATTAATCAAATACTTGTACTGCTTTTAGAAATAAAAATTTAGAAACTTTAATTTCAGTGAATTTACGTTCTCCCAGTGAATCTCCCTTGCCCTTAGTTACGCCTCCTCACCCTCCACGTGACTAACTTATCCCTTGATACATTGACAAACTCAGGAGATCAGGGCCTCTGTTCAGCTAGGATATTCAACACTTCTGTTTCAGTCCTACTCTCCCTCTGATTTTGCGACCCCAGGAAAGTCAACTCCATCCCTAAAATAGAGACTTTAGTATCTCTTTCTAGAAATTAAATTTATGGTAGTAAAATGAATTAATATGTAAACGTACCTTAATTTCTTTGGAATAGAGTAACTACAGAAGTATCCCTTAATTCAAATACAGAAAGTAGGATTTTATAAAAGAGAAACATAACTTTAGAGGTTCCATGCTGTCCTACAGAGTTCTCCCCGTAGCCTGCCTTTTGTGTATTTCTTCCTTGGATTGCAAACTCAGGCCCCTGTGCCAGGGCCAGGCAGGTCTGCAGTGTGTGTGGGTTGGGAAGGCCCCATCAGAAAGATGTTCATTGTCATATCCAGATGTTTTGTCTTAATAAGAAAATTTCAGACTGGATTTGGCTATTTAGATCAGAGGTCAGCAAACTTTTTCTAAGAAAGCCCAGGCAGCAAATAATTTTGGCTTTGCAGGCAATATGGTTGAGACTGCTCACGTCTGCTGTTAATAGTGTCAAAACACCCATGGATAACAGGTGAATAAATGAGCCTGGTGGTGTTCCATTAAAACTTTATTTATAAAAACAGACTGCTGGCTGAGGCATAGTTTGCCAACCTCATTTAGACTAATAGAGTTTTAGAGCTGAAGGAGGCTACACTTCAGTTCCTCCTAATTTTACAGATAATCTTGGTTAAAATTTTAAAAATATTTTTAACAACGCAATTGACCAAAATGTAATATACTTAATTTTGGGGGGAACAAATGAACACGAAGAGGTCCAGCTACGTATACATTAATGTAGGATTTCTCATAGAACTGAGTTCTATGTTTATCACCTCTGTTTCCCCTAGTTTGATATACCCCACCCCAGATTGTGGTCAGGGTCACATAAAAAAGTAGGACTTAATACTTGCACTGATAAAGTGTACCACAGACAGGAGACGTTTAAGTTTTGGGGCCAAACCTCAGGCTGTCTTAACTGCTCATGCCTTTGAGACATTGTGTGCTAGGCAGAGTGGCGGACAGGCCCTTATCTTAGGGACTGAGTCTCACTTAGCTTATCTGGGCCTGTGCTTCACTGTAAGTAGAATGTATAAGTAGAATGTAAAAGGAGAGGGTCAAGCTAGGAGATCTTTCCGGTCAGTGCACCCCTGAGTAGTACTGTGGGTTCGTTCTCTCTGTCATCTCTCCCGCTAGTTGGTTCCTGTGCTGGATATACCATCAGGGAAGTCAATGAAAGAGCCTCATTAATTAATTGGAACATAGTGAGTGAAGGCCAAAATCAGCATGTGCAGAACAAATGATGTTGGCGAGAAAGGGGTTTATTTTCCCACTTCTTAAGAGTTTTTCAAGCTAGAAGTGGGAAGGGGAGGGGGCTCGTCGGGCAGGAGAGCAGCAGGTGGGTATTGAGGCTCTAAGTTCTGTCCTAGTTCCAAACCTATAGCGTGCTTTCTTCCACATAAAAAAAACTGAGTGCATCTTTCCTTCCATACACCAACACCCGAGAGAACTTTCTGAGAAAGTGTGTGGCTCCCTGGAGCATCTGTGATCTAGTTATCCCACAAGGCAGGTCACCCCGTTGTAGGACTGCCACAAATGGGGTGAGCCAAGGCCAGTGAAGCCTCTTTTACATGAACTCTAAAAAGAAAAGTCATACCGGAATTATCTGAAGGCCAGAAGTCGTAGATAACCCAGGATAAAAAAAGTTGGTGGACTTGGTGAGAATTTCAGACTCATTGAGAATTCTCTACTTCCCCCAGCATCCCTAAAGAGTTTGAAGCCAAAAGCAGAAGCAGCAAAAATGATTCAAAAGGGCGAGGCAGCCCAAAGGAGAAGACTCTGGACTGTGGGCAGATTGTCTGGGGGCTGGCCTTCAGCCCGTGGCCGTCCCCACCCAGCAGGAAGCTCTGGGCACGCCACCATCCCCAAGTGCCAGATATCTCTTGCCTGATCCTTGCTACGGGACTCAACGATGGGCAGATCAAGATTTGGGAGGTGCAGACAGGTAGGTCATCTCTGGTACAAGGTCCTGGAGGCTTAGGTGCATGTTCTGATGAGGGGCCAGCTGGCTGAGGGCGATAGCCGAGGCTGGCAGACTGGGGGCCACCTCTCCCACTGACTCCTCCTTCCACCGTAGGGCTCCTGCTTTTGAATCTTTCCGGCCACCAAGATGTTGTAAGAGATCTGAGCTTCACACCCAGTGGCAGTTTGATTTTGGTCTCTGCATCCCGGGATAAGACTCTTCGCATCTGGGACCTGAATAAACATGGTACGAACTCCTGGGTGACTCCTAAAATACTATATCTGCCCCTTTCTCTGCCAAGGTCATTTTTACCCAGAATAGTGTTTCTCAACTTTTTTCAATATTGGTTCCTAAGGAACCTTTTTAGACACGTTTTTAAAACATCCCTACTCACCCCTTGGAGATTTTAATACCAAAGATATATTATATATATCTATTCATGTACTGAATGCATATTTACACTTTGTACACACAAAAAAAGTAGGACTTTTTGTGCCATCAAGATATCACCACTATTGATATCACCTCTATTGAAAATACATGATGTAGAATGTGTTTTCTCAGTCGTAGCACTATTGACATTCTGGGCTGGATGATTTTTTGTTACAGGCCGTCCTGTGCATTCTAGAATGTGGAACACCCTCCCTGGCCACCACCCTCTAGATGCCAGTAGCACCCTCTATAGTTGTGACATCAAAACGTTTCTGGACATTGCCCAGTGCCCACGTGGAGGGCAAAGTCTCCTTGGGTTGAGAACCACTGATCTAGAAGAAGTCATTCATGTTTGGCATTAGAAGTAGAGTTCCTTTGTGAAGTAGAATCTAGGTCTGAAAGAATTCTCTCTGGCGAGAGGGGTCAGCTTTTATGGAATTCTTTCTGTCTTGAGCAGAATTGTCTATAGGAGCAGCCCAGTAAAGAATTCCACACATCTCTGGTGACATAGAGAAGGAGAATTCTGCCAGGCCATTCTCCCCCATGTAGGCTGGGATGCAGGGGCTAGGGACAGGGGGAAGGAGGAAGTGGTAACGTAGACAGTTCATGACGAGGCACGCTCAGCCCCGATAATGCATAGGCCTTGGTACTGTTGTCTGAGCCATGACTGTTCCCCACTTCATGAGAGGGGACCTGTCTCTTGCCCTCTTAGAAACGATTCTGTCAGAACAACCGAGGAGGTGTTTGTAATGTTCTCATCTGAAGGTGTCTAATCACTAAGAGAACTCTGGACAGTTTCTGTCCATGACAATGGAACCTTTGTAGTCACACGACCTAAGGCAGGCCTGCTTGCTGGGAAGGCTTCTCAAAGGCAGTGCCACTTTTAATGTGTGTCCACAGGCAGCTTGCCACCATCTAAGGAAGGTCCTCGGAGTGGCTTTGAAGATCACTTGGTGGTTGGGAAGGGAGGACTGGCTGAGGGTGACTGAGAGGGGCAGAATGGACAATTGTTACGGCTTTTCAAGGAGAGGAAAGGAATAATGTTCCCATGTACCAGGCCCTGCCCTGCATGACTGGCCTTAATTTAGTCAGCACTCACAGCTACCCCAGGGGGCAGGTACTGTTCTTCCTTGACAGGTGACTTATTTTTAAAAACTTATGTATACCCACACATATCCATAAATAAATGACCATATATATTCTTAAAAATATTTTTTTCATTTTCCTTTTGTATTGGCTTGATTTCTCTTTCCCACTCCTCCTCCACCATCTTTCCCATCCCTCCCCTCCTCTGAATTCCTCCATAATCCCTCTGTAATCTAACCCATGCCAAGAGCCTTCCATATTTCTTTCCACATTTTGCTCTATACTCGTATAATCCTATTAGGGCACTCACACTTACATTTATGTGTTTTAGGGTGAACGTATCATAAAAATGGAATCATATTCTTCACATTTTTTCTGAATCTTTCTTTTTTTCACTAAAACATACTCCATGGAAAATCTAGATCCTTAATTTCATCTGAATTAACAGGGTGCATGTACCACCCTTTATTCAGTCACTTGCCTATAGATGAGCATTGTGTTTTTTCCAAAAACTGAGACCTGGAGAGATGACATGAGTGACCCCTGGGTTTTGTGCATAGTAAACTGTGGCACCAGGGTTCAAACCCATTTGCCCGACTCCAGGGCACATGGCCCTAATCACTAATCACTCTGCACCGTTGCTTATTCACACCCCCCGGTGGGGGGAAGAGGGTGCGTGTGAAGTGGGATCCTGTGACGAGGGGGAAGCCATTACAAAGAGAACTGAAGATGAACACTCTCAAATTTGGAAAGGTAACTGAGGTGGCAGGGGCCTGGAAAGGCTGTTCTCTGCTATCACAGGGACCTGTCAAACCCGACCTATGTGCTATGTACATCCTTTATCCCAGTGGTCTGTGGGTTCTGGTGAACAGTAGGTAGTGATTTTCCTTGGGCATTAGAATATTGTTATTAATGGATTTCAGGTGTTTAAATGTCAAATTCTGTCATATTTCATTCTCTACATTAAAAAATGGGCATTGGGACTCAGCGGATAGAGAACCGGATGGATATAAGTTTGGGTGGGCCATCACTACCAGTTCTTCGGTCTTCTTGATTTGTGGTTTTGAGAGTTGGTTCACCCTTTGCTCCTTTTCTCTACCAGGTAAACAGATTCAGGTGTTATCGGGCCACCTGCAGTGGGTGTACTGCTGCTCCATCTCCCCGGACTGCAGCATGCTGTGCTCTGCAGCTGGAGAGAAGTCAGTAAGTCTCACATGTCGGGTGCCATTTCCTATCCTGCTTTCATTCAGCAAGACTTAGAGGTCTGAAGTGGCCTTGTGTGTGACAGGGTGAACAAGCCAAGTGTCCTCAAAATCCACCTCCAAATCAGTCCCAACATTATACTTGCCGGTGAGCCACGACCTCCTCTTGCACACCTTCCTTTTAATTTGCACTTGGAAGAATGTGTAAGTCGAGTGCTGCCATCACTGGAGAGCTGTTGGTCTTTGCAAGTGGTAGAGAGGTGCTTTTTAAATTTATTTTCCCCCTTGGAGTCTAAGATTTTAAAAGTTGCAACCCACGTGTGCCTCCAAATTTCATTGAAACGTCTAATATGAATCTACGTCATTTGGATTTCCATTTCAAATCGTAAGGTGGACAGTTACTTGTTGAACTTTGTCCTCAAGTCCTGTCTGTTATTTTAAGGGATATGAGAAACCCAAGAACAATTTGGGAACGGTTTGTTTGTTTGAATGTGTATCTGCATGGAGCTGCTTGCTGTGACTGACTTAGGGAAGTTAAGAATTCACTATTTAGTCCAGCTCAGGTGGTTAATCATTCATCTGAGGTTTGCAACTATGCGAAAGCGAGCGTTTTCTTAAATTTAATCCTGCTTGTATCGACCCTCAAAAAGATAGGAAGCGATGAGCTATGTCAGATGTACCATCGTGAGACAGATTTCCTTGGTCCTATAAACATACGTGCCGTGTAAAAGGAGATGGCCGGTGCCCCCACTTTCTTGGTAGCTCTGGAGATCACTGGACCCCTATTTTTGGTTTTAAGTAAAAGGACAAGATAGCCCTTGGCCTAGGGCTTTGTCAGCACGTACTGCTTATTTGCAAACCGGGATCAGAAGTAGAACTCAGAAGCCTGTACTGACACACGTGAGCTGGCATGTGAGGTCGGCCCCCTATATTCTCCCTTACGTGAGCTCGTTGATTATGTCCATTGGTTAGGCATCTTAATAATTCAGGCCCATGACTTTAAGCCCATATGATCCGTTCTGGAAGAGCTGGAGAAAAGGCAAACGGGAAACTTGGCTTCACCTGGCCAGGGGTCCTGAAGAGGGCACCGCTGTGCCTTTCACTCACTGTTCGCGTTCTAAGCGCTCTGCTTCTGCCCCTAACCAGGCACCTGTTACTTTCCGTAGGTCTTTCTCTGGAGTATGCGGTCCTACACGTTAATCCGGAAGCTAGAAGGCCACCAAAGCAGTGTTGTCTCTTGTGACTTCTCCCCTGACTCTGCCTTGCTTGTCACGGCTTCTTACGATACCAACGTGATCATGTGGGACCCCTACACTGGCGAGAGACTGAGGTCGCTCCAGTAAGGACTGGCGCTCTGCTTATGACTTCCTTGTGTGGTGACTGATGAGAAACCTGTCTTGAATTAGACTTGTCCCTTTCAGAGTCTGGGGCATGGGAGCGGGCAACCTGGGCAAAAGACATAGTGGAACCAATGCTTGTTCCCACACTGGTGTGCAGTCGTGTTTCCTTGTCCATTAAGTTCTCAGATCAGACCTGAGTGCCTTCCAGTCCCTGATATATGAGGTTGGCTGTCCTTCTTTGGATTCACCGTTAAGAAACCTCAAAGTGACTCTTTCTTTCCATTTACTAATAACTGTAGTAACAAGTTCAGAATGATCCTCTTATCGAAACTTGTTATTTCCAAAATGAATTTTCACATTCTCACAAATCGGGTCTACTTTTTCCCCTTTATCTCTGTTGTTTTATGAAACAAATAATAGGTAGTCCTATAATTATCATGTATCTTAGCCTAAAAAAAGACTTTCAGTTGGCACCGTGACATTAAAGTGAGAGCTGACCTACTTTGCATAAGGAAACTAGTACAGGGAGTGTTAGTAACCCTTCAGCCCCCTCCAGACACTCGGAGCCTTAGGAAATGCACTTTTTTCCAATCTTTGTTTTCAGTGTGCAAATCCCAAGGTTTCCCACGTGGGGTCCGAGATGTGACAGGAGACTTTTCATGGCCAGGGCAGTTTGCCTCCTGCCTGGGGATGAAGATCAAGGGTGGAGGGTGGCCATCTCTCCAGGTTTCTTGTCCCGTCTCTTCCTCCTCAGCCACACCCAGCTCGACCCCGCCATGGACGACAGCGATGTCCACCTTAGCTCCCTGAGATCTGTGTGCTTCTCTCCGGAAGGCTTGTACCTTGCCACAGTGGCGGATGACAGGTAATAAGAGAAACCTCTTCATGCAGCCTCAGAGCAAGTGCTTGCAAGTGATCGTAGCGTGCCCTGGGGGCCTGGCGCCGGTTCTGCTAATGTGCACATACTTGTCTCTCTCATCCAGACTCCTCAGGATCTGGGCCCTGGAACTGAAAACTCCGATCGCGTTTGCTCCCATGACCAATGGTCTTTGCTGCACATTTTTTCCACATGGTGGAGTTATTGCCACAGGGTATGTATCTGTTAGCTGAACAGATGGGCAGCAGTTTCTGCTGAGTATACCATGGAGCTTTGTAAGGAAAGAAAGCATCTAGAATTTTCCTGCCTATGAGGAAGGCTTTAAGGAAATCTAAGGTTACATAAAATTCTTATTCTGCCAACATAGGTTACCATTTACCCTTCATATTTAATGTAAATGTAATTAAAGAGTTTCGATTCATGACAACCAATGGACCAAGCCTACAAAGAAGCTTAAATTAAGATGATGCAGAATTTACATGGGAAACCATTTAGGGCAGAGACCACCTACTCTACAGTGACCATGTATAATTTAGTAGGTAGTACTCTTTCTTCCCTCGGTTACACTTGAACTCCACATGATTTAGAAAGGGCTGTGCTGACAGAGCTAGCACTTTGGTGTCAGAGGTGTCTGGAGTTCTTTATAGTCCTCTCAGCAGCCTTAATTATTCAGCACCGAGCTTTTACATTCATTTCAGCAGTCAGGATTACACATCACTCCGGGAGTCTCCTGCTAATACAAGAAACATCAACATCCATCACGATGAGAACACGTATTTCCAGGTCTGTCTTCACACATTGCTTTTTGTCTTGTTTCAGGACAAGGGACGGTCACGTCCAGTTCTGGACAGCTCCTAGGGTCCTATCATCACTGAAGCACTTATGCCGGAAAGCCCTCCGAAGTTTCCTGACGACCTACCAAGTGCTCGCACTGCCAATCCCCAAGAAAATGAAAGAGTTCCTCACATACAGGACTTTTTAAGCAATGCTACATGGTCTTGTTTTCTTTGTAGCAGGAAAAATCTTCCTGGTAAAGGAGTAGCTGGAATAATGGGCCAAACATCTGCTCATGGACTGAAATAGTTTCTTTGGGATCTTGAATAGAATGTAGCAAAACCAGATTCCAGTGGACCAGTCATGGATCTTTTCCGCATGACACGTGAAGAAAGTCAGTCAGAGAGGAGGGGATTCCACTTCTGTGGCCACAGAGCCTTACCTTAAATCTTCAGTCCACGTACAAAGAAGTTCGAACTCTTTCTGGTAGTTTTGTTTCAAAACGCAGTTACTGATGTTTCGATAAGAATAACTAACTAGGCCTCCAGAGCCTCTCTCTCTGTAGGGGCCCAGGGTTTTAAACTCCCCCTGCTGGGAAGTGTGGCTTCTGCCTGGCACTTAACCATTGTTGTTTCAGATGCGGCGGTGGCGTTGTTTAAAGCTCTCCACTGCCGCGTCAGAGTCGCTGTGATGTTGGCAAGTCTCTCCCCGCTCTAGCTCCTCTCTGACCAGCAGGACAAAGTGTTCACGGAGCGGCCTCTGATATTAACTAAATGACAGGTGACTCAGAGGCTGTGCTCCTGACTGATACAGACACTATAATTGGCTTTTTTTTTTTTTTTAAACAACGGTGTGCATGTGCAGATGACACATTTCTGTCAGGTTACACAAGGATTGATTCCTAAACTGCATGACTGTTCAAATGGCTGAGTTGTCAGTTGTTTGCCATTCATTAGCATATTTATTTGTGTTTTCTCAACAGATGGTAAGGTACAACTGTGTTTTTTCTTGATGGTGTCTAAAAACCGCAGTACTTAAGTCGAACAGTTGTGACGATGTCTCCTTAATTGTGTAAAGAATTGGTGTTGTCATCACTTCAGCCGATAGTCTTATGTCTGAGGTCTGACTTTGCTGCTTCCCCTCACTGGACTGATGAGCCAGTTTTAGCTCTATCCCTAAACAAATACAGCTCCTTAAAAGTACTGTTCTCCTACAGTGGCATGTAATTATCGAATCAAGACACCTCATCCAAACAAGATCTGCCTTTGGAAAAATTAATATATTTTAAATTATTTTAAAAAGAAGTACAACATCTTATCCTTTGGCTTTCTTAATAGGTGTTTTTATGCAGGCCAGTGTAACATAAAACATGGTTGAAAAAGTAGGAGTCCCCTCCACCACCTTTGTTGCTGAAGAAAAGCATTTTTCAAGATGAGAGGCTTTCATTGAAGGAAAAAGTTAAAAGCTTTTGGCTCTCCGTTTCATTTTTTCCATTAAGAGAAAAAAAGTCATCTTGAAGTGAGTACAAGACAGCTGGGAATGGATTGGGCAAATTTTTAAATTTTTAGTTATCTTGACAAAATCAGTATAGTCTGGGAGGCTCCAGCTGGCTTCCTTGAGGCCATTGGCCTGAAACTTCACTGGTGTCCAAGGGGAGCAAGTCTTCTATGTGAATGATGGAAATAACCGACTCCTCCCTTTTAGTAGTAAGAATCTGACACCTTTCTAAAGAACAGCCTCCCAGGTTTATTCCGTGATATCAGAGGTGGAGGTTTTCATACAGATGCAAGTTGAATAAGTCATTGTCTTTGTAACTGGCTAAGGAAAGATGAGTCACTTGTAACACAACCAACAAGAAAGCTGCTTTATTTTTATTGTGAAGAGCGCTGTACATGCAGCATGACTGCTGTAAAGTTCACTGCTACGTTTGTACACAGGTCCTAATCCTTTGGCAGTTACAGGTTTAGAGTCAGACTAATCTCATGTGCCCTCCCTGCATTCAGTAACTGAGTGTTGTACAACCTCTGGCCCCTAATGGCATAATTTAAAGTGAATGTTTTCTCTACTGTTCTCACCACAATTAGGGACCTGCTAGTAACTCCTCTACTTCAAGAGAAGAAATAAAAAGACCAGTTTTTAAAGTAAGAGAATTGAGTCCATTTTATGAGTACAGTAGTTTGGGCCAGAAATCCATTAACACTTACTCTAAAAATAGATACAGCTGAAATAAAGGTTTTTCCTTCCCAGCACCATAAAACAAAAGTGGGCAGTACAATAACACAGTTGTACATGAAAATTGTTTTGTACATCTCTGCTCCAAACAGCCACAAACAAGGTACTTTTTATATATCTGCCACCCATGCCTGGGTTGGGGATGGTTGTGGCTTCAGGCAGCAATCCATCCCGTAACTGAGTCCCTGTTCTCCGGTCACTGCTGGGCCTGAGAGATGCAGCAGATGATCCTCAGCATCTAGGCCTCTGTGACAATCAGGTCCCTGGTGACTTGAAAAGCGGCAATGAGGGAACTCAGCTGAATCTTTTCACTGGTGCCAACAGACAGTCTGTACCTAAAAGAAATCAAACAAAAGGTAAGAGAGAACACCACAGGCATCCACCCTTTGATAAAACAACAAAGGAGACCAAAGACTGGGAATCTGCTGGAGGATAGTAGGAGGTAATAAAAACTGATCCTGGATATCAAGCTTATAAGAGTCCCCTCACATTTTCTTCTCTGCCCTAAACACACAGATTAGATTCAAACTGGTGTGAAAAATTTAAAAAGTGTTATCAACAGCAGGATCCTGAACTTAACTTTGTCCTAGCTGTATATAAGTATGCAGAATTTATGGCATTAAGCATTATTTCTTTACCCACAAAATACATTAAGAATAAGATTTACTTCTTAATTCAGTGGGAAGTTTGGTTGACATATCTGTGGTTCTGTGGTATATAATCAGTAAAGCAGGACACAGGCATTTCATCTTGTCACCTTTCAAGTGATTAAACAAAAGCGAAATAATGAGATTCACAATGTAGTGATGAGAAGTCACCTAATTTATACATCTGAAAGCCAATGATAGTAAATTAGAGTTGGCCTATGTTGACAACTCATTTTGAACCCAATACTTTTGTCTGCTTAAATGACAGCTGCCATTTTCAGTGGGTGTTAATAACTGTTTACTGAACCAGGCAAAGTGGAGAATTAAGTTTATGTTTACTTTTCCCAATATGCTTCAGTATGCCAAAATGCCTTCATAGCTGGATAGCTGATTGTCCCCAAACCTAGAGGTCTGAACCGAAGCAGGCCTCCCGAATACCAAGAGCATTCCCAGAACCAATGTAGGTCAAGCCTTGGAGGGCTGTATCTCAAACATGTGACTGAGCTGTACCAGTCCTGTGTTTATTCACATGTTCTTTAAACAGTTCAAACCCATATGTTTCATTCAATAATCCCACCGAAAACTACATTGTATCGTATAGGAATGATTTAGACAAAAAAGGTGAAACCAAGCAAACAGAAACAAAACCCCACAAATTAAAAAGGGAGAATTCAAATTGGGGAATACTCACTCGATGTCCGCCATTTTAGTCAATAACTGTATTCGAACTGAAGTTGGAAAGTCAACTGGGGGTAAAACAAAATCAAATGAGTGAGGTGTGTCATGCCCTACTGTTAAAAAAAATCCCAGAAGTATGAGTCTAAACATCAAATGAATAACACAACTTTTCTTGAAGTCTCAGATCACCAGATACCACACCTCTAAGGAAGGAAAAACTGTATGGGTTTTCAGTTTCTACCCACTCCATTTTGTGAGTATTCACAGTGAAGCCAAAAAAAGAAAAATTAGCAGATTCCAAAGTGATCCTAAGAGCACAGAAGTCATCAACACTGCTTTTAGCAACTGGGTAGCTCTGTAAGTTAACATAAAAGCTGAGTTCTCACTTGCTGTCCCAATTGTTAAAACCACTTTGATTTGTAAAAGTCGATTTATGCTCAGCTTCCATGTGCAGGGCAGGCTTGAGCCAACCATGGTCTCGGGCAGCAGTTAACACGCCGTCCACCAGCGGGGAAAGGCAGGTAATAGCACCAGTGGACTAGGCATGGATCTGGGACCAGCGTTCATGGGCCCAGCTGTGTGGCTGGCTGCTGTGAGGGAAGAGATTTCCCAAAAGGCTGCACAACAGATCACCTGGAGAGCTGAAACATCCTGAAGCCCAGTCCACCCCCAACCGAACTGGTCAGGACAGGGGACCGATTCCTATGTGCTGCCGAGACTGAGAACCAATTCTCTGTACAGAAGATACGATCAAGCGTAGAATGTAAAATGGTTTAGTTAAGACAGCTTTGGTTTACACAGAGATGGATCTTCCTTCTCCCTCTCTCCTTGTGGGGAAAATATTCTTTTAGAATTGTGAATTAAAACATACTACTTATTGCTGTAAAATACAAACTCTTAGAAGAGATAATAAGGCTTCAGGAGTTTCTACTTTCTCCCCAGCAGTTGAGGTTCAAGTATTTTTGGAACAAAGTTTTAAATAACAATGAGGGGTCAGCTTTATACTTTTTCATTACTGTTTCTTTGCTTCAATAGTGAAAGTTTCATGTTCTCTCTCTAACCACCCTTAGTTACGAAGTGTGCCACCTCCACAGCTTCTAAAACTAGGGAACAAGGTAAGTTACCTCTGTGCACAAACAGGTGTATCTCGGTCAGGATATCGTGTAATGCCAGCCCCTTCAGAGTTTTCAATTCCATAATATCTAGAGAAGAAGCGTTAAGGCAAAGGGAACAAGTTCCAGAATAAACACGCTGCGGAGAAATTTGAATCCAAACCCCAGTGACTTTTGAAAGGAGGGCTTTTAATCCCAATGTAGTTGTTTCTTTAATCTGAAACTGTACATGTTGAACCCCAGTTCTTAATTTTATGTCTTCATCTTCAGTAAGGGCTTTCTAAAACATACCCGTTATCTCTAATAGAGAACAGAGCCAAATGCATTCCCCAAAAGGCTTCATATTACAACAACTAGCTTTTAATTTCACAGCAAAATGAGTAACAAAGACCATTTGAAAATGACTGCATCTTCCATCCTAAGATCTAACTGCGACTCTCCCATCTGTGAGTGAGTGGCTTCAAGCTGTACCCAGGCCAGAGCCCCTCATGAAGAACTTTGGGGGCATTAAAGACAAGTACCCATTCCACCTACAGCCACCTTGCTCCCGTGACAAGCTGACCAGAGTCACACAGCCAACTGTTTTTTGCCAGTAGGGCATAGGTTCTGGCTGTAGGCTGAGCTCCTAGGGCCAAGTTCAGGGCTTGGGCAGATGACACACTGTCGGCAGCACGCGGGAAAGGATACTTCTGTAGGCCGTGGTGAAGTCTTGATTCAGCATCCAGTCCAGAATGTTGGCGATGTCTGACTTGAGCGGGTGCCCTGTGCAGGTGTAGACAGTCTCCTCTGTCACCTTCCCAAAGGCCATACTGGTGCTCTGGGCAGACAGGGAGAAAACCACAGTGGCTGTCAAAGCAGCCGCCAAATTTGTAGGCAGGTCAGGAGGGGACTGCTGAGGCGGCAGCGCTGCACGAATGCAGGAGAGCTCAGACCCTATATTTGTACACTGGTAAGAGCCAGCCTCACCAGAGGATGCGCAGCTTGTTGGCTGTGTTACAGCCACAGAATCCTTCCCTATCTCCCCTTCGTTTGCAACACATTATTCTTTCAATGAATCAAACACAAAGGTGGTGGGGAGACTGCTGCCACGTTATGAGAGCAAGGTCTTAACCAGTTCTAGATTTCTGAATGTAAGGACTGCTCGTGCTGTTGCTGATCTCTTTCTTGAAAAACCATTCCAAAGCAACACCTGAGATTTGCTACGAGTAGCACTGTACCTGCAAAATGTTCAGAGCCCTTCGCATATCTCCACTGGAAAGAGTTACAAGTGCTTTCATCCCATCTTCACTTACATCAACTCTGAAAGGAAACAGGCAGAAGGGATTGAGAGGCCTCTGAGAGTACAGGCTTTCACCGAGGGAACAAGGAGGCCTGGAATGATTAAGGTTCTGAAATAATGAAAGAAAAAAAAAAAAAGGAAGGATGGAGTGAACAATACTCTCCTGATCTATAGGATCGAGAAGTCACTGGTTTGGGGCAATGATGGCTTCATAGTAACAGTCACAACCCACTCAAAGTCTAGAACGATGCTTAGTTAACTAAGACCAAGCACTGCTATGTTAAACAACGGGCTTTGAACTATGTTCTCTGGAGAGGAAAGAGCATGGGTGAGACGTGTGATCATAGAGCCAAAACCTCCTTTCCAATAAGCAATAGCTTAGGTTGGCTACTTGCTTCGCATCTGATGACATGGAATGTAATATTTCAGTACCTTCCCTTCTAGTCAAGAAAGGCTGGAGGCATCTTAGCAGAAGGGACTTGGCAGCCAGCCGTTTCCGATGACAAAAGAAGAGTAGGAGGGAACCGGGACAGCTTCCAGGGGAGGAGAATGGAAGAATCAAGAACCAAATGACATTGTGAATGTCTATGACATACCTGAGAAAATGAGGGCAGCTAACAGACCCTGATGTCTCTCCCGTGCTCGGTACCCTGCTACGTCATTTACACACGTCACCTTTCAGTGTGAAGTGGCCAGTCACCCCCAAACCGGACTTACACTGCACTCAGTCCCCAAGACCTCGCCTTTCCTGCTTTTCAATATACTTACTTTTCTTCTTCTATAACATGCTCCAGGCGGGGAACCATGAGCTCGGGAGTCAGGGGACCGAACCGGAACCTTGTACACCGGGACTGCAAGGCAGGGATGATCTTGGACAGATAGTTACAGATGAGGCAAAATCTGGTATTTTCAGTAAATTTCTCAATCACTGGCAAGAGAAAAGAAAGCCTCCTCACATCCATTCTCAGTCTTCAAAGGACTCGGACATCCTGAATTTTTCTATGGCCACATGAAGGGTACAGGGATCAAGAGCAACAAGAATTCACGCACGCAGACACGTGGGGATGCTGCTGTCATGGGGGTGGGTGTCACCGGGGTGGTCGGGACTGGAGATCAGCCACTTTCCAAAGCTAAGTGTGTCCCCGCAGGATTTTATAAAATGCTTCCTTTTTTAGGATTGGTCACGATTCTGGTGCTCTTGCCATCCCATTCCATTAGGATATGAAATCCAGTATTCCTGCCCTTTTGCATAAAATCCTATTGGATAGGTTGATGATGCTCCACCTCCACCTCCTACTAGGTGGGGAAGGGGTTCCTTTTCTTAGACTTTACAGTGGACCTTGTCTCAAAGCCTTAGAGCCTCAAAGAGGAGTAACAACCTGAATTCAGAGATGCTCGTGACACCAGTTTCATTCGGTAGGTATCCAGTTATTTTGCACAGGGATCTGCCCAGACTGACAGTCACTCTACAGAACAAGATGCGAAAGAAAGACTGCCAAAGCTTCTGGGACCAGAAGATATTCTGTCCTCCTCCTCCTCCTCTCCTTAAACATTGGCTCCAACCCACTCCTTCTCCCCAGAACTCCCAAAGATCCTCCTCCTCTCTAGATGATTAATTTAAGGAGAGAGAGATTATGAATGTCCTCTCCAAGAAATTAACTGCCCCAGGCCCCTTCAGACAGACAAATCACAAGATACTCCCCCTCCCCTGACAAATCAGTCACTTGGCAAGTAGTGAAGTAATGTCAGTTTTCTGAGTGTGACTAAAATTCCAGCATTATTTTCTTGGCTCTTTCATATCTAAGGGCACCACTAGCAGAAAGGGCTATCCAGCAGTTTAGGAATGAAAGACTTTCCTTAACCTTCCATTGAACAATACAAATTCCCGGCCCTGAAACAGAACCCAGCTGAAAAGGAGGATGTACCACCAGTGTCTGGTCGTACTCAGAAGTCTCAAAAGGGTTTACGTCTTTAAGCTGCTGAAAGGGAAAACCCCCAATACGGAGATATTTTTTTCTGACTCATCAGATGGGATGAAAAATATATACAGGGAGACGAGTATATGGAGATTTCTCTGGGCTGAACAAAAATGGAAAACAAGGCATGTCATTTCTCATGTCTAAAGTTCCTAATTCCCCTTCTCATGTGCTCATCGGCCAACACGCTATACTTGGCAGCTCGTACCTCTCCGCAAGGCATTCTGGGCGTCTTGAGTCATGGCATCAGCTTCATCCAGGATCACTAGTTTAAAGCCTTTCCTAGGAAAAACAGATGGCACCATCCAAAGATTTCTTCAATCTCACTTCAACTTCCAGGCCCAAATCTACATCTTCGCATTTGTGTTGCCAGGCCCTGTACTGTGAGAGTCCATTTCTCCTAGAACCATGACCAAAGCGGACTTGGCCCATCACTCCTCCAGCTCCTCTTCCACACCGTACCCCATCACCGCCACCCGAGCTCATGCCTGTCTTTTCACCCCCTTTTTTTTTTTAACCCGCATCCTAGTTATCCACCCTGATTACCATTCATTTTTGTGTGTATTCAAACTAGTTCATCTAGGCCTAGGGTGTTTTATCAGGCCTCAGTTGGCTAATAAAATGAAGTTAATGCTTCCCCCAAGAATTTGCTCATATAGACTCAGATTAATATTTTATTTTAATGTTTGCATTTTAACATTTTTTTTACCACCATCCCTGTACTTTAGCTCTTTTTCATGGATTCTTTTGACACAGTCATTTTTTTCACCTTTACAAAATGGCAAAGGAGGAGATCAAAAAAACTAGGCTCTATCATCTCTCTGATCAAAATACCTAGGGAGAGAAATTACGCAAATGTTTCTTACTTAAATATTGTCCTTGTGCTAGCAAAGCTCAGGATTGGTCCCCGAACGATATCTATTCCGCGGTCGTCTGAAGCATTCAGCTAAATGTGAAAGAAAGAAGCCAGAATAAATAAAAAACATGTTGGTGTGTTATCTATGAATCACTGTAGCTTTCATCAACCCAGCTCACCAAGCTCCGTCTTCAGGTCTAATGACAACTAAGAAATAATCACCACGAAAAAACAAGATCACAACTGTATTTAAAACTCAACTCACTAGAAAGGTAAACGTCTGATTTTCCTCCCTCTTCTCAAGGACAATCACTGACATACTCTGGAGGACTAATTAATTGGCCTGGTCATAGTGAATAGCACCTCTGGCATAAGCAGAATGATGCTAATTTTAGCTACCACATCT
Source organism: Macroglossus sobrinus (assembly GCA_004027375.1). NCBI lineage: Eukaryota > Metazoa > Chordata > Mammalia > Chiroptera > Pteropodidae > Macroglossus > Macroglossus sobrinus. The sequence goes on from PVKZ01004899.1 coordinate 26,189, forward strand.
AGAACAACCCAGAAGTCACCAAGGTTTTAATACAATGAGGTAAGAACATCAGTGGCTGTGAAGTTCTAAGATCTATAACAAAAAAAGTTGACCTTCTTTTCTTGCAATAGACAATATTTAGAATTTTGTTATCTATCAGTCAAGTCCCAGCAATGAACAGATGGCAAACTCAAATTCAGTAATTTAAAGAGAATTATATGGAGAGGTATTTATAAAGTCGGCGGTGAGGTGTGGGGAAACCACAAGGGCTCAGCAATACCTCAGGGATTACTGGGGCCCACTGCCACCGCAAGTCTTATGGGTGAGTGGGGGAGTGGTGCTGGCACCTGGAGAAGGCAGTGAAATTTGCCCCGCAGGTGGGGATGCTGTCAGCCTGTGGTGACCCCCAGAGCAGGACCAAGCGTTGTTCTTTCCCCTGACTCCTGCCAGTACCCCGAATGACCAAACCTAACCAGAGGGCAAAAGAGCTTGAAGTCAACACAGCTCATCATTCTGGGGCAAGAACCAGGTGTAGCAATATGGAGATGTGATCTGGAGGGGCACACAGGACGTAGCCAGCAATTGAGTGACCACTCACTGAGTAACCACTGAGTAGGTATCAGTTGGCAACAGCAAATACCTAGCCCTAGAACTGCCCTCTAGCTAACAGGTACCCATCCAGGTTGGGATTACAGGCAGACAGTTGGAACCCAGGCCAAAACGCCAAATATAGAAAAAAGTGAATTGAAAGTTTTTATGTCTGCTTCTTCCCCAACCCCCAGTAGGACAACTTAACTAGTAAAATAAAACAAAACCAGCAGAACTAGAGACTGGTGTCCCTTGTCCAGTAAGAATAGTCCTCTTATTTACCTCTAAGACCATAGAGCCAAATTCTTTATCTTTGTATAGCTGTTTAGCACAGGCTAGGATGGTGGATGTCTTTCCTGTCCCTGGAGGACCATAGAGAAGCAGGTGTGGCAGTCGGTCTTCACTGATGAATTTTTGAACTGAGGATAAGGAAGAAAGACACCATCAGTTTCTGAGAGTTGCTCCATTCACTGTGAGCCCTTGAGTTGGGCTGAATGCACTTCAATCCTCTGTTCAAATCAGAGGCAGATGCAGAAATTAAAAAATCGGAAGGATTCAATGTTTATAGCAACATTCCATAAAGTTCAAATCAGATTCTTTGAAGTTCTTACTCAGTACAGACATCACCAAGAAACGTATACAGGTCCTTCAACTAGAACAGCAACTGACACATGGATGCTTACTGGTACTCAAAATGTCCTGATGAGAAATGAGATCATTCAGTGTCTGTGGCCGGTATTTTTCAACCCTGTAATACAATTTAGCATGGATTACAATATATAAATGCAAGAACATTTTATTATGTACCAAAGAATCCTTTTATATACTAACTAAAAGAAGAAGAGAAACAAAACCCTTTAAATTTGAATACAGACCTGTAGTTCTCAACCAGAGGTGATTTTGTCCTCCAGGGAACATTTGGTGATATCTGGACTCATTTTCAGTTGTCATAGTTGGGTGGAAGGTGCTATAGGCATCTAGTGGGTAGGTACCAGGGATGTTGCTAAACAGCTTACACTGCACAGGACAGTCCCCATCCCTCTCCCAAGTATCTAGTCCAAAATATCAATAAATGCTGAGGTTGATGAACTCTGCTCTAATTTCACCTTTCCAACTGTCTGCCTGTAATCCCAACCTGGATGGGTACCTGTTATTTCAAAGTGAATTCAAAATTGAATCCATACCTGAGTATACAGCAACAGATATATGGATAAATAAATAGTGACACAGCCACACAATGGAATATTATTTAGCCACAAAAGTAAATGGGGTGTGGTACTCACTGCAGCAAAGAAGCTAGTCACTAAAAGCCACAATTTGATTGTATTTATATGAAATATCCAGAATAGGCAAATTCATAGAGAAAGAAAGTAGATTAGTGGTTGCCAAGGGCTGAGGGAAGTGGGAATGGGGAGTGACTATCACTGGGTATGGGGTTTCCATCTGGGGTGATTTAAAATTGGGGAACTAGATAGTAGAGTGGTTGCATAACATTCTGAATCCACTTAATGCCACTGAATTGTACTCTATAAAATAATCACGACTGTAAATTGTATGTTACGTGTTTTTACCACGATATTGAACTTGTTATTAGACAAGACTGGAGTTTTCAGAAATCCAGCCAACTCCCATCAGTCTTTAGAACATCATTTGGACATAGGTGTAGAAGTAAGATGGTTAAGAGCCCAAGCTCTTAATGCAGACCACTTGGGTTCAAATCCAAACCTATTTTCTAGCTCTGGACCTTAGGCAAGTCATTTAACCATTTTGGTTGCATTACTCCAATTGTAAAATTGGAATACTAAAGAATACCTTCCACCTATGGTCTTTGAAAAGGTCAAACATCTAATGGGTGTCTGATAATCTAATAGAAAGCCCTTTAAATAAAGGTTAACTAGGGAATGTTATTTTCATTTTAGTTTAGAATTTGACCAGTTATCGCATCGAAGATTCTGGCAAGAGAGGAGAGGACATTTTGGTACGGTGGCCAATGCAACGTTAGAAGACGCGGGATCAAACCCCCTAGCTGTCACCCAGGTGCGAAAGCCGCTTTCCTCTTTAGGAAAAGAAATGGGGCGGGGTGTGGGGGCGGGGACAGGGAGATCAGGCAAGTCATAAATAGAAAGGACGGGGACTGGGGAGTTGGGGCTGTCGAGGCGAACTTCTGTGGCTCCGTCCTGGCTGCAGGTTCAGGGGCGGCGGGGCGAGATCCGGCTGGGGCCCGGCCACTTGCCCACCCCGACTACTGACTTCCCGAGCGGCCGACCCCCTTCCCCGCGCCAGCCGGGCCTTCTCCTACCAGGGCAGGTTCCTGATCTTGGCCACCGCAGGCTGCTGCGGTTGCTGCTTGTGTGCTGAGGTTTCCATGGCGGGGTGATGAAGGTGTCGGGATCGGCTGGGGTCGTCGCATCCCCCAAAGGCCTGCACAGCTGCTTGCCCGAATCTAACCCCGGGAACCCGCACTTAGAGTTCGCGCGCAAAAGCAAATGTCGCGAGGTTGAGCGGCTGCTTCCGACTTCCCTTCTCGGTCCCGCCCCCTCTCTGTTGCTAAGGCGCCGGTTGCCTGGTTACCGCGAAGCGCTGGCAGCCGACTTCTCTCCAGCTCTCGGTTTCTAGTCGGCGCTGCCCTCTCTCTCCCTTGCAGAGAGGCTTCTTGAGCTCAGGGAGCAGGGCCAGGGAGGGGCCAAGCCACCCCTGCAACCGCCAGTCATCATTACAAATTAAAGTCTCGTTGCCAAAGCCAACTTCAGCCATTGCCAAAGTCCAAACACTTGCCGTTCAAAGGAGCAGAGGGCTGCCAGCACTAAAAAAAAAAAAAAAAAAAAAAAAACCAAACAAACAACCAAATAATACGGCCAGTGCTTGAATACAGATACCAGACGAAAAAAGGCTCGAAAAACCTCTGGCCCCAAAGCTTTAGATTGAAAAACAACTCCAAACACATACAGCTCCAATCTCCCTAATCCATGTCCCTCACCCAACATAATTTAGAGAACCAATCTCCAGAAACAAGTCCAGAGTGAAAATAAATAAATTTCCAGTTAGGTTAATGTGTGTAACTGGAAAAGGCTAGTTAATAGGCATAGAGGACAGGGTCCCTATGATCTGAAGTTACTGCAGAGAATGGGGATCAAAAATTGCAGTGTTCTTTTTTCCTGAGGTGAGGGGATTATGGACCACTTTTATTTTCTTCTACTTTACTGCTTTGTATTTCCCAGTAATGAGTGTCTAGCAAATCCATGATAAAGTCATTTTGTTTGTTTGCTCTACATGTTGAGAAGGACAATGCCGGGAGGAGATGCGGCTGGCCAGGGGTCAGAGTGTTCTAATCCAGAAGTAGCCATTCCTTGCATCTTATTACATCACTGTTTTAGGAACAGACTAGGGAGACCATGGGCACACACATGATGGCAGTTAAGGCTTCACTCTAGCCCCTGCCTGGGGATTCAGAAGAAGGGGGACAGGTGTGCCTTGTGGTGTGACAGTTGCTCTACTCTCTGCTTCCTCCCAGGCCAGCTCTAATAGTCATTGTTCAGATCATTATTAGCATGGCACTTTTTCCGCTTAGCTTGGGGCAGGTTGCTTCTCTCCTCTTCTAATAACATCTACCCCAAAGTGACTGTGAGGATTAAATGAAATAACATATGTGAGCATCCAGCGCATTGCCACCTTACTCTCTCCTTCTCTCCTAACCCGCAGTCCACCTATCTGTGCTGGTTCCGAATGTTCCCTCTCAAACAAGACCTAAAGAATTGGCTGGTGTGACTATACCTGTGAGGGTTCATTTTATGTGTCAACTTGACTGAGCTAAGAGAGCTGGTAAAACATCATTTTGGGGGTGTGTCTGTGAGGGTGTTTCTGAAAGAGATTGGTATTTGGGTAGACTATGAAGATCACCTGCACCACTGCAGGTGGGCATCATTCAATTCATTGAGGGTATGAATAGAAAGAAAAGGCAGAGGAAGGGTGAATTTGCTTTCTTTTTGAACCAGGACATCTGACATCCATCTTCTCCTGCCCTCAGACACCTGTATTCTTTTTCTCAGGCCTTTGGATTCAGACTAAATTACACCACCCACTTTCCTTAGTCTTCAGTTTGCAGACAGCAGATCGTGGGACTTCTTGGCCTCAGGTGAGCTAATTCCTATAATATATATATATACATATGTATATATATGTATATATATATATTAGATAAATGTGAATATATAAAATATTAAAAATATGTTTAAAATACAAAATAGATATTATGTATAACTTATTAATTATTAACATATATTGTTAATACATAATACATTATATATTAATAGCATATGTTTATTGTGTAATATAGAATATAGAAATATATTTAAAAACCTACAAAAGCATAAACATCAATATAAATTACACACACACACACACACACACACACGTATTTTTTCTATTGGAGAATCTTAACTAACATGCCATAACCTGGACTTAATTCAGTCACTATGGTAAGAGCCGTATCGCCTTGGGGCCTTTGCATTAGAAACTTGATGCCACCAATTCCTTGAGCTAGAAGATGCAAACAAGACTGGACCAAATTCTCATAAAACTGTGTGCAACTGCTGTTCAGTTTGCTTGGAATACAGAATTTTTCTGTGTGGCATCATATATTTACAAGGTTATCTGTTGTGTGCCTCCCTAGTAGATTGGAAGCTAGTTGAGTGATAGGCTTTGACTTATTCACCACTGTCCTCCTGGTGGCTAGAACAGTGCCTGGTTCAAAGGAAGCACTCAGTAATTGTTCAATGAGTGAATAATAATAGCTAATTTTCACTAGAGAATTCCTAGAGGCTAGACATTCTTCTAAGTGCTTTACATTTATTATACTCACTCAAATGTTGTGATAAGCTGAAGCTATTATCGTTGGCCCGGTTACATAGACATGTTAAGTAACTTGCCCATGTTCTGGATCTTAATAAGAGAATGTGATTCTATAGCCTCAGCTCTTAGCCTCTACACTAGTGTGGTCCTTGGACCAGCAGCAGCAGCAGCATCTCGTGGGAACTTGTTAGAAATGCTCATTATTCTTCCTCCCACCCCAAACCCATTTAATCTGAAACTATGGGGGTGGGCCCAGCCCTCTCTGTTGTGACAAGCCCTCCAGGGGATTCTGATGCAATTAGATTTGAGAACAACTGACCTATACTCTACTGCTTCTCAACCTTTGAGCTCTCCATGACTTGAATTTCTAAGAGAAGGAATGGGTGCTCACCTGCACGTTATGGAAAAACAAAGGAGTCCTATTAAATGTCATTTGTGTACCCGTGTGGTTTTGTTTGTTTCTGTTTTTGCTATTAATTGAAGCTATAGTCCTTTGGTCAAGTTACTTAGTATATCTTTGGACCTCAGTATTGGCATCTGTAAAATGAGAAGGGCTGGGAGCTGGACTAGAGAGAGAGAGAGAGAGACGGCATTGAAAGGACCTGAGGATTTTTTTAAAATTCCAATGCCGGAAGTCCAGCCAGACCAATTAAACTGGGCCTTTGGGGTAGGATCTAGCATTGGCATTTTAAAAGCTCCCCAAATGATTCTAATATTCAACCAAAGTTGAACGACTGCCCTAGACTAAGCCGATCACAGCAACCCTGGTCTCCTGATTGGCTTACAGGGTGACCATGTGACCCAGTTCTGACCAATGAGAAGTAAGGGGAATTAGAGGTGTCACTTTTAGGAAACTTTCCTCATTACTTTGTTGATCCTTGCCGTAGGCCATTTCCAGCCTCTCTCTCAGTGCCAAAATTCTGTCACTTTAAAGAGAAAAAGAGAGATGAAGACCAGGGTTATGAGCTCGCATCTCTATAAGTAGCCTGGAAGTTGAGATATAGGAAGTTTGAGTGTAAACTATGTCCTTCAAGGGGGTACAGTTTGTAGATGGAAGATTTAAGCAGAAAAGGAATGTAGCAATGAGATATTAAATAATGTACAATCCGTAGGAGGCAGGCTGGACAACCTGACTTGGAAAACAGGACAAAGACAGGCCACAGAACCAAAATCATGGTCAAAATTATTACACGGAACCCAAACAATAAGGCAACTGTTGCTGACCTTCAGAAGCTACCACCCTGCGGTCCCTAGAATCTGGATGTTGCTTTCACTGTTTTTACTGTCAGAAAGATTTCACCAATTCTCCCCTGTACTAGATAGATTCTTCCTAAAACTAGCGCCCCATTTAAAAGCCCCTGGGGAGACATGTCAAATTGGCCAGGCCTGTGTTACATGCTAATGAGTACCTGATATACAGTTTAAATGGTGAAATGGTGAGAATAACATCAACCTCCCACCAAGCCTTGTGAACTGGAAACCGTTCCTGAACATAGTAGAGGGGTTCAGATGCTGGTGGCCAAAGGATCACAAATGTCCACTCCACCAGTAGTCAGCCATTCAGGACAGCAGCCAAATGTAGCCAGACCGGATTTTTTAAGAGAAACCAGAAATTTGGATTTTTATGTGAAATTCCTGTATGTTAAATGTTGGCATCTAGTTTTTTAAAAACTGCTGGCCAAGCAAACATACTGTAAGATCACTTTGTGACTTTTTATTTCTCAAGGTTAGATAGATGATCAGGCAAAAGATAGAGTGATTCCTTTTACCTCCTGCTTTGATTTTAGATCTTTTGGAGAACTGAGGGCAAATCAAGCTGATATCTCCATGTGGATTGGGATACTGATGAGTAGAGGCACAAACTTTTCTTATATAATCAGAACCAGATTGAAAATGCTTTAATAAAACATCAGGTCCTGGAGGTGGCAGGATCAGAAGTTACAAACAAAATTACCAATGAAAGGCATTTGCTCTTGAAATTGAATTAAGGAAAGGGAGCCCTGGATTTTATTACTCTCAACTTTGGAACGAACTTGGCTTTGGACACAGCACTTACTGCCTTCATTTATTTTTAAGACTTGTTTTTATGAGAGAATGGGATGCGAAGCTATCTTTGGAAGATGCTGGCAGAAGAAAATCAAACTGGGTCTTTCTCTTGAATATGTTTATACTGGTGAAATCATGTTTAAATGAAAAGCAAGGACTTGATGTAGGAAAAAAAATGTCTCAGAGCAATTTGAAGAGACTGTGTAGGGGAAGGGCTATCTTCTTTGGTGACTACAGCAAATCATTGAATGGTAAGAAATTTAAGTCCTCAGATCTTTTGAGGCACTTACATTCTCTGACTACTTTTACTTGTCAGAAACCCCCAAATGCCCCACATCAAGGCTTAAGGAAATTTATGCATCATCCTCTAACCTTTGTTATTTGAATAACTGATAAATAATTATTTATCAATTCCTGAATCTGGTTCTCTTTACATTTGAGATTAAAGGGGTAACCCACATGAGTTTGCTCCATGATACTTGGGTATCATGGTCGTCCACTGTTCCTTCCTCAAGCCAAGGTAGTTTGGAAATCCAGTTTATGGGGGGCGTTGGGAGTTGCCTTCCTTCTCTTCCCAAGGGTCATTTAAGAAGCCTAAGAGGTTGTGGATAAATAGGCAAGAAAATTTAGGTAAGGCTTCAGTTATTCCTGTAGTCTGTTGGAATAGATGCTGTTTGTACAGGCTGAAATGACCCCTTTGAAGATGGGCAGCTCTGCTGAGAATAGTGTCCTTTCGCTCAGTGTCTAACTCAGCTACTCAGAATTTTTGTCATTGCTTCCGGTGGTACTGGGTTTGAAGTTTAGACTTCCCTATGCCCTTCCTTTGAAGTCCTATCTACTCCTCACTCATTACTCAAAGCGGGGTCCCAGGACCAACAATATCCACACTGCTTGGGAGCTTGTTGAAAATGTAGAATCTCTGGACCCACTTCAAATCTTCTGAACCAAAACTGCATTTTAACACGTCTCCAGGCAATTTGTGTGCACATCTCAGCTGATAAGCCCTGAATACCACATAATGTATCTTTTATCCCACCATCCTGTTCCTCTCTGCTGTTCTGCATCCCTTGTGTGGAATTCTTTAGGGAATTGGGCTTCTCTTCTCTCATATAACACTCCCACCTCCTTCCCTCTAAGGGCATAGCATTTTGATAATTCAACTCCAAGTCTTGAAGTACTTGGGCATCCAAGCTCCCCTGAGCCAGGCAAATGCAGCAGCCTAGGACTATGAGGTTTAATTGCTTGGTGGGAGGGACGTTGGCAGGGGGGTGTGGAATCTCCCTTAGTCTTTGTGATGAGTCTACAGTAGAAAATAAGTCTAAATAATTTCTCTATCGCATTATTCAATCACACTAATAATAGGCCTTCCAGGCTGGTAACATTTAAAAAATATTTTTTTCTAGAATCTTTCCTGATTCTGCTTTAAGTCCAGCATAATTGTCCTGGGCTGGATTTCTAGGGTCATCATAAAAAAGAAGGAAAGGGAAGGTGAGGGAAGGAAAAGGAAGGGAAGGGAAGGGAAGAAAAAGGAAAAAAGAAAAGAAAAAAGGAAAGAAAAGAAAAGAAAAAAAGAAAAAAGGAAAGAAAAGAAATAAATGTTAATAAGGAGGTGAGGGAAGTGTCCTTACATTTTCCTGGCTCTGTCTGGTAGAGGTCCAGCCATGGCCCACTCTGCTGGTGGGTTTGTAAGGGTGAAAATGCAGAGGCAAGAAGGCAGTTAGGTGTGTACCTGTTGTACAATATGGATGCAAAGCAAGGGTACTGTTTGCCTCCCCTCCCTCATTCTAGTAGGGACTCTGGGAGATGTAATGAAGTGAGAAATAGATCTTAATATTGGCAAAAGACTGTAGATTCAATTTGAGGATGAATAGTAATAAGAAAATGAAAATTACTATCATTATTTACATTGCATGGCAGAGTTACACAACACTTTATTATACAGTAGATGCTACACAAAGAACTGCTATTTATAGACATTTCATCCCATTCCTCCAATCCCTCTAAACTCACTCTTTCAAAGCAGTTGGCTTAAGTTCAATGTCAGTGTGACTTAAACATGCATATTTTTTAAAAATGCAATGCTGAAAAGTAAAGCAAAAGAGTAGTACTGAAAACGGATGAACCAAGGCTGCCCCAAGTCAATGTGGAGGAGAATTTTTCAAGTTGCAGATATTTTAAGCATTTCCAAGATGTAGATCGTCAAAATATATTTTTAAAAAATTTTTTCAACTTATATGAGAAAGTGTATTTTTTTAAGGGGAGTCACCTTAGAATTAAATCTTGTTCCAAACTGAAGAGACTTGGCAGATGTGCAGAAAATTAAAATATTTGGCATGTTCATTAATACAAAGATTTGCAAATTGTGTCTTAAAAAAGTCTTAAAATTTAAAGGTCATTTAAAGTACAGATTTTTAAAAAACGTTTAACAAAAGCAAATTTCTTTCTTAAAGGGCTATCTAATTAAAGTTTCCTGAGTCTAATGGGAGTAAATTATTTTATACCTTTTGCTTTAATTTTTTTTTTAATTAAGGGGTATTGGACAAAAACAACATTCAATATGTCATATTTTGGCAAATGTCAACCAGAACTGGCTTGTTAAATATGGGTTATCTTCAGTTTGTGCCAATTAATTAAAAATGTTTTCTTAATGCTAAATTTAAATAAGTTCTTGGTTTTTATACAACTTCTAATTTTCTTCTGTTGCTCAGGTGATTTAAAATTATAATTGAGAATACATTTTGCAAAATTAACACATAAAAGGGCATCACTGGAAATGTTTTTCATTGCACAATTCCAAACACCATGGAAGTGGTTGGCGTATTTGGATAGTCACAGAACTTAATTCCATACGTACATATTTCAAAATTATCCATCTGCTTAACACCAAGAAGGGTTTTCAATGGTAAGATCTCTATGTACCCGACTGTGGAGAACTTGGTGTGATAAAATTTGCAAAATCAAAATTGTGTTATTTTTAAAAAAAAACAATTAGTGGGACTAGAAAGTTATTCCAAGACTGCAATATGGTATTATCAGAACAAGACAACAAGATAATTTATTCACATCTCCCTATACTCCTAAGTGACCACCAGGGAAAAGACACATCGAGGTAATAAACTACAGGTAATCCCTCAGATCCTAAGGACTAGGTGGATTTAGTTGAAGCTTTAATATTAATCAAGGGAGACTGAACCTTCTCTCTTGAAATCACAAGTGCTGAAAAATAATAGTGATGTTCAAACACTGCCCTAAATAGATTTCTATTGGGAAAGTACCTTGACATATTTAACCCAAGTATCACAGACTATCCTAATACTACTACTAAACTATAGTGAATAACCTCTGCCGTTTATTTGTAGCAACTTAATAAATGGAATGGGTGCTATTTATTTGGATAAACTGGCTATGGTACATTGTCTGCAAAGATGGCTGCCAACAATTCCTCCTGTCCCTATGGCTACTTGCAGCTCCTCCACTAAAGAGGTGGTCTGCTTCCTCAGTCCTTGAATCTAGGCTGGACTTTGACTTGCTTTGTCAAAAAGAATGTGGCGGAAAAGCTCTTCTGGGACTTGCAGGCTGAGACCCATATGCTTTAATCTTAACTAGAGAAGATGCTATCTGCTATGTCAAGAAACCCAGGCTATCCTGCTGGGGAACGAGGCCAAAAGCGGGGGATGCTCCAGGAACCTGGCCAACAGCCAGAAAGGAGGCCTCAGACACACCCTAAGAGTCCAGCCCTCATCATAACAAAGGAGGCCCATCTGTCCTATACAGTCCCCAGTTGTTTGAGCCATTCCAGCTGACGTCACAGCCCTGTGACTGAGGCCAGCTTGGATCTTCCAGTCTCACATGAAGCCACCCCAGTTGACACCAAATGAACTGCCCCTCTGAGCCCTGCTGGAGTTCCTGACCCACACACCCATGAGCAAATGAAAGGATGGTCATTTTCAGTCATTCATTACATTTAGGTGTGGTCTGTTACAGAGCAATAGATAACCGATACAATGATAATCTTCTAAATCTTTAAGACTGGGATTTACAAACTCCTAAAACTTCTTGGAGATTGAGAAGAAAAGCCAGGAAGAATATTCATTAACCAAAGCTGACATAACTAAGGGAATTTTTTTAAAGTTGTTTTGAAAAATTTTTGCGGCTCTGCTTGTAAATTATTTCAGTTGCTGATATTTCTATCACGGAGAGTGATTTATTTATAAGTTAGTTAATGTGTAATCCTGATTAGAGCTGTGACAAAAGTAGTCACTTCAATACTTACCTAATTTTCACTTGGTATTATGTAAATGAGAATTCCAAGTAAGCTATGAATAAGGATGGATAGTATTACAAACTGGACCCTCTGCTATAGCATTTCTAGGCTGTAAATATTATCTGTATAAAGTGCACTGATATACTTGTATAAAAATAGAAATATTTATATAGATATGTACCTAGATCTAAGACCAAAAAAGTTTTAAGCACGTTAGAATTACCATTTGAATTATAAATACGACTTATATTTGTAGTACTAGTACTGAATTTTTAAAAGTTTAGCTACCCAGTGTTTCCAAGTTTGCCAGCATTTTGACAGTGGAATGTGTAGAAATATTGCTAGTTTTGTCAACCTCAAGATTTTATTTTTTTCCTCTATAAGATTGGGACAGATCTTCCTTCCTTCCTTCCTTCCTTCCTTCCTTCCTTCCTTCCTTCCTTCCTTCCTTCCTTCCTTCCTTCCCTTTCTTTCTTTTTCTTTCTTTCTTTCTTTCTTTCTTTCTTTCTTTCTTTCTTTCTTTCTTTCTTTCTTTCTTTCTTTCTTTCTTTCTTTCTTTCTTTCTCTCTCTCTCTCTCTTTCTTTCTTTTTCTTTTTTTTCTTTTCTTTCTTTTCTTTTTCTTTCTTTTCTTTCTTTTCTCTCTCTCTCTCTCTCTCTCTCTCTCTCTCTCTCTCTCTCTCTCTCTCTCTTTCAAGGAGAAGAGCAGTTAAATTAGCAAGTGACATGCAGATAAAATACTAGCTATTTTTGCTGCCCGTTCACTGGAAAAATTCATAAAAGAATAGTTAGAAAAAGGAGATGAAAAAGAACCAATAAGAAGAGCCAAATACTAAGGGGGGGAAAAAGAATAATGTATGCATGAGAAATTATTAGCATAAGGCATTTTTCTTCTATAAGGCAACTGTTTAAGATAAAAGGATAGGAGAAAAAGTGATAAATATACAGAGGATAAGAGAACAAAGTGACCTTTAAAAAAATATACTCATGCACACAGAATGAGAGAAAGGTCTAAAAAATTAGTCTACTGGGTTTCTATTTTTGGCAATGTTTCGGACTAGATAATCTAAAAACTTCCCTATATTTAATAGTCATCTAGAAAAGCTGGATGAACTATAAGGAACACCCTTTCAAATGGCAGAAAACAGGGACAATCCTCAGGAATCAGAAAAAGAGGGCACAAAAATCAGAGTGGTAAAGGAGGGTCTCCATGGGTAGGGGAGGGGCTTGGTTTGTGCTGTGATGGTTCCAAAGGACAGGGGACAAAGCTTTGCCCCGGGGGAACTGGAACTTTGGCCTCTACATAAGGACTCTCAAAGAGTTCCATCCTCAGGGAAGGGGAGGGGGCAAGAAAAATCTGTCCTGCCAGCAAAGGGAGATGACAAGGACTCTTATTTGTATTATTGTATTATTCTGGGCCCAGGCAGGAAAGACACGCCCTCCTTGAATTTGTCACAGTGAGGCTATACTCACATAGGTTTGGGGTTCAAATTTACACTATGGGGAATCCCCAAACCAAGAAATTAGTCAAACACCAACTCTGGAAGGACAACAGACCTTCAGCCGAGATGTACAGGATTCCCACAGATAAAGATCTAGTTCAAAAGGACAAAACACACAAGGAAATCATCCACCCTGAGCAAGAGACAAGAGGAACAATAAGCAAGATCAGCTCCCGACTGCTTCAGATAATTGGATTATTAAAGACTCTTCTAAAACAAATTGGATTACAATGATTAAAGCCATTAATGAATTAATAAAAAAAACATGAGAAAAGAACAACTCTTAAAATAGATAAGGTACTTTTGAAAAAGAAACTAGGACGCCTTTATTTTGGTAAGTGATCTTTCTTTTTTATCATTGTCAGTGGAACGAAATATTCAACATGAGAATGCACCTACGCATTTGTGTACTAACTAGAAGCAGTAAAATTTCCCCGTGAGTCATTCATCATCACTCTTTTGGCAAACGTTTATTGACACTTGCAACGTGGACTGTGTTATATTCCCTGGGGATGCAGCAGGTAAAGGAGACACCCTCCTGTAGGGCAGAGACAATTGCTGGCAAAACAGACCTTGAGTAAGTTAATCATAAGTGTGATGCAAGTCACCAGGGTGAAGGAAAGTAAGGGAGGACCAGGCTGGGAGGGGCCGAGGAGGATCTGAAGGAAGCGACATGGCAGCATCCTTGAAGAATGAATAGCATTTACCCTGATGATGAGAGAGAGCAGAGAAAGCTGTCTAGGGAGAAAGGAGAGCATGTTGGAAGCCCTGGAATCTGGATAGGCTGGTACATTCGAGAGCCTGCAAGAAAGTCACCAAGGCTGAATGAAGAAAGCCAGCAGGGGCCTGGGACGTATGTATGTGTTGACCGTCACAGTGCAAGGCTGAGTAACTCCAGGGGCCAGAGTCCGACAAGCTTTGTATTTCGGCTAAGCTGTTTGGATTTGGATTTGTCCTGCGGGCACTGGGGAAACTTAACTCTTTGGAAATATTCTGGGGAGGAGGCACCATTGGTTTAATAATAATGGAAGACCTGTCATTCCTCAAGGCTGCTGTAAACAGGACTTGAGCTGCAAAAGAAAGCTCCTCTCCTGCAAATTTTGGGGGAAAACACCTGAAACCATTTTGATGAGCATCAATAGGGGAGTGAAACAGTTAAGAGGAAGTAAGCTTGGAAATATAGCCACAATGTATTCCTAAACAGAAAAACAACCATAAGATTAATATGTAGAATTTGCTCCCATTTTTAAAAGGTAAAAACAAAACCTAAAATTGTCCCTGTGTATTGTCTATGTGCGTAGTTAAAATATATATCAATATGATAAAAAGAGCTTCCATCCTCCTTATTCTTTAGGTTCCTATTGTGGATAGTTAGGAAAAACAAGAGCAATACTTCCTGTTTTCAAATTCATTGCTGATTATAAAGGGATGGAAAAAGAGAAAAATTTTAAATAACTCCAAGGTCATCATCATGACCCTCTCACTGGAAAGTGAGCTCGTTGGAAGTAAACCACATGTTTTATTCATCTTTGAATTTTTTCCAGCGCCTGGCACATAAATGCCCAATAAAAGTTTATTAGATTCGAGAATGAGACTTGAGAATCTGGGAATGCCCCAAGGGTCATGGGGAAACTGGCAAGTGATTACTTTTTGGGGGTGTTAAATTCAACAAATGTTTATTGGGCCTTTGTGGTGTGCCACCCTGAGCTGGCATGTAGGGTGAGGGGAGGTGGTTTAGTTTAGCAGCCCAAAGACCTAACGTGAGCAGGAGGCAAAGGGAAATTAGAGAGACGAAGCTGAGGGTACCAGCTCTGGAGTCAGGCAGACCAGCGTATGAATTAGGACTCTTTGCCTTTGGTCAAAGAGCTTAACCTCTTTGGACATCAAGTTCCTCATCTGCAAAATAAGGATAATAATCATAGTACCTATCTCAGAGAACTGTTGAGAGAAGTAAGTGAGATGTTCAGGTCGAGCACTCGGCACTGTGCTTGGGACAGAGGAAACTCTCGATTCACATGAGATATTGTTGCAGACAAATGTAGGGCTCGAATTCAGTGTATCCTGTCCGTGCTACCGTCATCAGCTACTCTCCAGCCTCCCAAGGATGTCCACATTCTAATTCCCGGAACCTATGACTCTGTGACCTTACACGATGCAAGGGGTTTTGCAGATGTGATTAAATGAAGGGTCTTGTGATGGGGGAGATTATCCTGGATTATCCAGTGGGCCTGGTGCAATCACAAGGATCTTTGTAAGTGAAAGAGGGAGGCAGAAGAGTCAGACAAAGATGTGACAGTGGAAGCAGAGGTCAGAGTGATATGACTGGTGTCTGGTAGCCATGAACCCAAAACTGTTGGCAGCCTTTACAATATAGAAAAGGCAAAGGAATGGATTCTCCACTAGAGACAACACCATGACTTTAGCCCACTGAGACGAGTTTGGATTTCCAACCTCCAGAATTCTAAGATGATAAATCTGTGTTGTTTTTGGTCGCTGTGTGAGGGCTAACTTGTTACAGCAGCCACAGGAGACTCGTACAATAATGATGCACATGGAGCGGAGATGCCCAGATCCTACTCAAAGAAGGACTTGCCGCCCAGCTGCATGATCAAGAGATGGGGCCTGCTGTCGGCTCCTTTGGAGTAATTCTCAAGGAGTCAGGGATGGGATGGGAATCCGTGCTACCTCAGCCCAACTCAAGACAACTTTGACTGGCCGTCGTTGAGGTAGAGCTTCCTATCAAGTTGGTTGGACTTTACCTCTGCCCAGTTCCACTTTGTTTAGGAAAATCCCACACGGCTACCACACTCACAACACCTCTGACTCCAGATGTATGGGGGTTTACCTCACACCGAGCAATTCTGCAGCGCCAGCTGGGTGTGCTACCATTTAGCTTAATTCTGACAGGGGCTTTCTGGAGGCAGTATCAGGCCCCACAGATTAAGGGTTCGGTTCCACAAGACCATTCCCTTCCTCCCACTTCAAGTGCCCACTATAAGTCCAAGTTGTCACCTGTACTTCTGACCAATTGGCTTTTAATCAGAGGTTCTCACGACCACCTTCTTGGGTTCAATTACTTTACTAGAGTGCCTCACAGAACTCAGGAAAACACTCTACTTATGTTTAGCAGTTGAGTAAAGGATATGATGGAGGCTACGGATGCACAGCCAGGTGAAGAGATCCACAGGGTAAAGTCTGGGAAGGACCCGAGTGAGGCAGCTTCTGTCCCTGTGAGTTGGGGTGCATCCCTCTCCCAGTATGTGGATGTGTGTTCACCCACCTGGAAGCTCCCTGAACTCCATACTATTGGGATTCTGGTGGAGGTTTTCTCACAAAGACACAATCAATTATTAACTCCTTTTCCAGCCCCACTCCCTTCTCTAGAGAATGGGAGGTGAGGCTGAAAATTCCAACCTACTAATCATGGCTGGGTATTCAGACGCCTTCCAGGAGCCCACCAGGAGTCACCTCACTGGAACAAAAGATGCTCCTAGTGCTTATCACTTAGGAATTTTCAAGGGTTTCAGAAGCCCTGTGTCAGAAGCTGGGGGCAGAGACCAATGTATCATCTCAAATGCTTCTCCTTTTTCTTTCACAGGTATTGGTTCCTAACTTTTGTACTTCAGACTCTATCTCAGCATTCTACTTCTGGAAAAATCACCCCCTAGCAGAAATCAATCTGAGAGCAAAGGAAGTGCCTTCAAGACTGTACACAGTTATTTAAGCATCCTGGTTTTAAAAAACTTTAACATTTCTTTAAAAATAGAGATTACTAGTATTTTATCCCCAATCTTTTCACTAGCAAATTTCACCAAGCTTCTGCCCTTTCTTTAAAATAAAATAAAACAAAAATAAAAGCAAGAATATGATTAAGATTCGAGGATCGCATATCCTGCCCGTTATTTAAAGCTTTGTCTGCAAATAGGAGAAGGATGTCTAGTTGCATTGGTAATTTTGCACCTACAGGAAGCAGTTTGCCTTGTTTAGGTATTAACCAGTTGAGCTAAGGAGTAGAAACGCCATAGGAGAATACAAAGGTGGTCTTCTCAGAAAAAGGAAAAAGAAGACATGAAAATTCATCTCTTAGAGGGCTTGCCATTTGTTCACATGCATGGATATTTAATTATATGATTCAAGACATTTGGGTTCCATTTAATAAACCATTGTGGAATCTCCGATTAAAAATCGTATATTGGGAGCCACATTTATTTTCTCTTCCTTCCAAAAAAACCTGACTAAAAGATAATAAAGAATAAAAAAGTATTAACCCACAAGGACAAAGAGAATGAAAGGAGAGACAACAGTGGATGAGAGATTTCAACAAATATTGGGAGACAAAAGGCTGTTGGAGGGATTTCCAGTTAAACATGGCAGACTAAATACTCTGCATTTGTCTTTGCTTCTTGCAGAATCCCCATTGAAACAATATGAAGGAATAAGAAAGGCATGTGTTAGACACGGATGTACTACACCCCAGGAGAGAGCAGTCACCAGCTTTCCAATCTAGATATCTATGCCCAGCCAAGCTATCTCCAAAGAGCAAGGTCAGAACACAGATATTTTCAAGCATGCAGAGACTTTTATCCTTTATTAGTAAGCTTTTGGAAAAGTGTCCCAATGACATGAAAGAGTGAACTAAGAAAGAGTCAGATAGGATTATCTTCTTTGGAAGAAGAGATTCAACATGGGTGAGAAGCAAAGGGGATTCTGAGGACAATGGCAAAGAGATAACGCACCAAGCCCTACAGAGCAACTTGTCCAGGTCTGAGCAAGAAAGTGGACACTCCAGGAAAAACATGAAATGGCTTCTTTAAATATAGAGACAATATTGATAGGTCCGTGGCAGAGATATTGGAGAACTTGGGAAAATACTTAGAAACACTACTTGGAAGGCCAGCAGTGGAGGGTGGGGGGAAATAGCCAAGTCAATTATTAACTCTAGGAAAAGCAAGCGAAGGGTTGTAGAGAAAGGGGGGTGTGGTCGTATGCATTTACTTGTTTTGGTGGTAAACAACATTTCCATGGTCACAATATGGACATTTCCCACGCCCAAACTGCTGTGTAATGATGTTGGTGAGACAGGAGGAGAGTAAGAAGTAGTGTTAGTGTGAGAGAAGCAAGCCAATAAACATTCTAAATCAATAAATCAAGAAATCGCAGTATAAGTTTCTTATTTAGAATGGTGGTAAGTATCGGGGGGAAAGGACTAAAGAAGGTTGAGGGGTGGCTGCCTCTGGGGAATTGGACAAGAAGAATAAGATGGAGAAGGGTAGGAAAGGAGGGGTCTTGTAAATTACGGGCTTTTTAATTGTATTATTTTGAATAAATCATTTAATACTTTGAAGATAGTGAGAGATGCTTTAATATATTTAACTATAATAATAAGTAAATGATGTTTTAAATTAAAAATGACTTGCTTTGGTGAGCTTTTAGGAACAGTTAGAATCTTCTCATAAAATCAAAGACTTGACAAGTATTCTCAGCACAGTGGTCAAGCTGGTGGACTTTAGAGTTTGACTTTTGGAGCTTTTAGCCTCAACTCTGCCATGTGCTGTGTGACCTTGGACAAAGCACCTAACTTCTCTGAACCCTGGTTTTTCTTGCCAATGGAATGGGGATACCAATAATGCCTATGTCATTGAAATAATTTTGAGAATTAAAAGAAATAAAAACAAAAATAACAACTAAGGACCTGTGTTAAGCTCTTTATACATATATTATCTAATCGAACCTTCATAATCTGTAAATTTTGTGAAGAGCATACTATCACAATGTTTAATTAATTATTAATTGTTTAATAAACATTAGCATTTTGTTGTTAGTATTTTTATGGGAATGAAGGTGAACAGGAGAAACAATGAAAAAAGACAAACAGTACTATTCTGCTTATTTTGAGACAATATTTGCAATATACTCTGTCCTCCTATTACACATAGTTCTGAAGGTGAAATCAGAAGAAGAAAGTACCCTAGGTCATCAAAATTCTGCCCAGAACAGTCACTTTTTGCCTTAGCACTGCATTTAAAATCAATTGTGATAAGATATACTTAACATAAAATTTATCATTTTAACAATTTATAAGTGTATAGTTTGGTGGCATTAAGTACATTCACATTATTGTGCAATAATCACCACCATCCATCTCCACACCTTTTCATCTTCCTAAACTGAAACTCTGTATCCAATTAACAATATTGCCCTCCTGCCATTGTCCTCTTCCCCAGCCCCTGGCAATTATAATTCTATTTTCTGCCTCTATTAATCTGACCATGCCAGGTATCTCACATAAGTGGTATTTGTCCTTTTGTGTCTAAGTTAAATAAAGTTAACATAATGTTTCAGGGGTCAACCATATATATCTGTACTTCATTCTTTTTCATGACTGAATAATATTCCATTGCATGGTTATACCACGTATTGTTCATCTGTTCATCTGCTGATGGATACTTGCGTTTTTCTCACCTCTTTGCTGTTATGAATAATGCTGCTATGAACACTTATATATGGATATCAGTTCAAGTCCTTGCTTTCAATTATTTTTGGTATATACCCCAAAGTGGAATTTCTGAATCATATGGGAATTCCACGTTTAATTTTTTGAGGAACCACCATATAGTTTCGAGAGCAGCTGTACTATTTTATATTCCCACCAGCAAGGCACAAGGGTTCCAACTTCTCCGCATTCTCACCACTTGTGCTTTTGCACATACAATCTTGTGCACACGTGGAAGAAATTCTGATGCACAGCTTTTTAATAATGAAATTGCTGGGTGAGAAGGTATGTGCTCTTCAGAAGGGTTTTACCAACTTATGCTCTCACCATGCGTGTATGAAAGTACTTATCTGTCATATTCTCACCAGCCTTAGATAATAGTGCACTTTTTCGTATTTGCTATGCTGACGGACAAAAAATGTGCCTTTGCATAAATTTGTATTTTTCTGATTACTGTGGGAGTATCGTTTTGCACCTTTATTGGTCACCCATGTACTTTTTCTATAGTTTAATCAGTTCTCTGTCGGTGACATTGAGCTTGGTTATCAGCCCACTGTGTATCTGAAATGGCCAAACGGGAGGGTGAATATGGGAAGCTGTTCGAAATGCATCCAGTGACAATAAAATGACTGTAGAGACGTTCAATACGATAACCCTGAGTCATCAAGTCGTTACACTGCATTTAGGAAGTAGAATAGTGTTTTCCAAAGAGCTCTTATCAAAAGCGGTTAAAAATACGAAGTCTTGGTAATTTTTAAAAGCTACCATTTACTGAACATCAACCATGCGTCATCCTCCGTTAGGGCTTTTTATACATCATTTCATTTCATTTTGGCTAGAACGAGTATCATCTCATTTTATGCCGCAGAAAGGAAGGGTTCTGGAGACTCGCCCAAGGTCACAAAGCATGGGAAGTGAGCAAAGAGAGTTAAATCCTGACGCCGTCACCCTCTGAGCGCGACATCTGGGGGAGGTCCCAGTGACTCACTGAGGTGGCACAGACCATTCCTACCAGGGTCTTGAATATTGTAGGGCCTTTTTGTTGTTGTTGTTCGTGTTTGATTGATTGATGATTGATTGATTGCAAATCCAGAGTCAGTAAACTTTCAGATGAAGACTACTTAGCTCTGCACAAAGTATGCACCGTGATTCACTAGGAAATGGCTTGAGGCGGTGCTTAGACAGGACACTAATGACACTAACCGACACTGAGTCACCCGGTGAGGTTATTCCCCTTTTGCTTTCCTTCCCATCATTTCACCAAGGAGAAAATCTCCATGCGGTGCTACTAGTGGGTCTGTAACACCTAACACTTACTGATTTTTTTTTTTTTTTAAATCAAGGTGCTCTGCAGATTCAGAGCGTCTGCAGGTGACAGGGTCTGGGTAGAATTTAACAACATTATTTTAAAAAGTTGTATTTACTTTCAGAGTGGTCTAATTATGGCAAGATACCTATTTTTCATCTGCACTAATGAAATAAATTTCCCTTTTAAAATAATTTTTTCTACTTTTGTAAAAATAGTCACCTCACAGAAAATTATAAGCATATGCTGTTACAGATTATACAATAAGTGGACAAAATTGTGACTGAAGGTAATACGGGGACGAAGTTTTGAAGACAGCTTTGCTGGATTCCTAAGAGCGGTAATCTGGGCTCCACAGAGGTCCCTAGTTCTTAACTCTACTTTTCTACTTTTGGGGTCCTACTTTTCTAACTTCAGGCCACCTCACAATCACATGGTATGCTAGTTAAAATGCAGAACTTTGACCCCAGAGAGCCTCAGTAGGTCTGGGGTGAGATCTGGGGTTTTGCAGTTTTAATAAGCAACCCAGGTGGTTCCCAAGCAGCTGGTCAGCTTATGGCACTTGCAGAAATTCTGAGCTGGCTCTTCTCATTTTAACTCATCTAGATTTTAGAAAACGGATTGGTGGGAACGCTACAGGTCTGTAAGCCTGTCATGCCCCGGAAGTGTTTTTGCCTTGGTGTTACTACAGTGGGTTCTGTCTCTGGGAGCAGAAGAAGTTACATCTAATTTTTAGGCGGCATTATAAAAACACGTGCCACACATCGAGGGATTTATTCCTCGGGACAGTCCTGGGAGGTGGATACTATTCTGATCCTCATTTTTACAGGTGTGAGGAAACCTGGACACAGAGAGGTGAAATCACTCGCCTAAAGTCAGTCACAGGGCCAGGCGGTGGCAGAGCTGGGCCCGGAGCCTGGCGGTCTGATCCAGGTGACATTGCAGTGGTCTCCTGTCTCTCCTCGGCTAAGGCTCTCCCTGTGGTGATGACGGTTCATCGCCCCTTCCAAAGCTGCATCTTCTCGTCACCCTATTAGGAAATCAGACTCTTTCGTTATAACCAGAAATTAATTTGATACTTGAATGGAATGAATAAATGAGGCAATGACTACTAGATAAACGTCCCAGGCTTGGGTACCACTAATTTTCTAGCTCCATCAAAACCACGGACTAGGTCTGTCTTTTAAAAAGCCAAAAATAAAAAGTCTCCTAAATTTACCCACCAAAAAACCCCTAAACGGATTTATCTGATTCTGTCCATAGAAGTGCAAGATGGGGGGAAACCCTGCGATTTGTCCCACTCAGTACTTCTAATTCCCACCCCCCCATTTCATCAAAGAAAAGGAAAGTCCAAAAATCGCAGAGAAGACTTATCAAGGACCTTCAGTTCCATTTTCAGACTCGAGTACGAAAAAGCAGCTCAATGAACTCAGGGTCTGTGCCTTTCAGAAGGCAATTGAGTTTTGGATGATC
Organism: Macroglossus sobrinus; assembly: GCA_004027375.1. Lineage (NCBI taxonomy): Eukaryota > Metazoa > Chordata > Mammalia > Chiroptera > Pteropodidae > Macroglossus > Macroglossus sobrinus. The sequence continues at coordinate 48,686 of PVKZ01004899.1, forward strand.
TGAGGCTCACCCAGGATCTATGTGGGCAGTTCTGTTCACTCGCTATGTACATTTCTTTTCTCTTTTCCTTTTCTCTTTCCCCTCAAGTCACAGATGGGTGCTAGAAGCCGAGCCAACACAGAGTGCCACAAGGGGAGCTGCAGACAGCTGTGTTGGGGGGTGGGGAGAAGAGCAGGTGCATTCTGCTTTTACTGGCCAGACAGATGGCCCACGCGTGAGCTGGAAGGCAGGTGTGGGCTTCACCTCTGACCCGGGCACAGCCAACTGTGGCACACGTCTGTGCCAGGGTAGGTAGCTCGCCTTGAGTGTGTCCAGACTATGGAACAGGTTTTGTTTTTCCTGCCAGCAGATGCTTTTTTTTTTTTTTTTTTTTTTTGTGGAGGAGCTCTGGTAGAAGACAGCGCACGATCAGGAGCACATGGAAAATGCATGGCCAGGATGTCAGCAACTGCGTCACCGTTGCACTTTGGAGAGGGGCGATCACTCTGAATGATGCTCACGCATTCACATGGCAAACCATTAAGACTCTGGCCTGCGTAAACAGCATGTGTTCTTTATCAGATCGCTTCCTTGAACTCTAGACTAGATAGAGCCCATCACACCGATTAAACAAACCTGGGGTTAACGCTTAGATTTTATGGGGTGCTTTAGATGCTGGTTTTTGATAATGAAGCGATGGGCTCCTCTCCAAAAAAAAAAAAAAAAGATTTTCTTATATGTTTTTTGTATCTTTCAAGATGACTGTTGGGCAGCTAAAGATATCGACAATAACTAAAGATATTTGGTAAAAACTATCAAAATTCTCAACTGGTATATCTGAAACCAAAGAAAGGGCCGTTCTCTGAAAGGAAGCTGTAGAGCAGTAGTTCTCAACTTTGGCTTTTTAAAAAAAGGAGAGCTTTTAAACATCCCAATGCCCAGATTGCACCCTAGACCAAATAACTCTGAATCTCTGGGAGGGTGGATTAGGACCCAGCCGTCAATATTTTTAAAAATTTCCCAGGTGATTCCCTTGTGCACTTAACGTTGCGAACTACTGCTTTAAGGGGAAATTCTTTACTTTTTGAAAGTCATATAACATTTTTTTTTTGGGGAAATGATAGCCTACTGACATCTCATTGCAAAAGAGTGAGAATGAAAGTCACCCTATAGTTTGTCTGATGTCCATACTTTCCCATCGGCCTGTCTTCTAATTGTTTGGTGTGTATTGCAAATCCTATACTGTCGCGCCTATGGGCACCAGGCAGGTACGGCAGATGAGGGAGGGACCCCAGGTGAAGTTGGGGGCAAGGGGACTAGAGGGGACAGGAAAGCCTCAGCCACAAAGTCCAGTAGGCACTCTGCTATCAACCTGACGTTGCCCGGGCAGCTGCAGCTCCGCTGGGGCACCGGGGTTTTGGACCTTTCCAAAAAAACTGGTAATCAGAACTTTTTTTTTATTATATAAAATAGGCCCTTTTAGAAATGTTAGCCACAAATTCAAATTCTTTTAAAATTCCATTCAGCCAGATGAAACGCATCTGCAGGTCATATCTGGCCCTGCGGACTAGACACCTTTCGGTTCACCTAGTTTATGTACCTTTGGGGAACCAGGGATTTTTTTTTTTTTTTTAATTGTGATAACGTACACTGAACATAAAACTTACCATTTTGACCATTTTAAAGTGTTCGGCTCAGTGGCATTACGTACATTCGTGGTGTTGTGCAACCATCACCTCTCTCAAGTTCTAGGAGTTTTTCGTTACCCTGAACAGAAGCCCCATACCTATTAAGCAGCCAACTCCCCATCCTCCCCTGCCCCAGCTTCTGACAACCACCAGCCTGCATTCCGTGTCTATGCATTTGCCAGTTCTGGACTTTTCACATCGATGGAATCACACTGCAGCTAGCCTTTCTTATCTGGCTTCTTTCCCTTAGCATAACGTGTTCAAGTTCATCCGTGCTGTGCCCTGCATCAGTGCTTCACTCTTTTCTATGGCTGAATAATATTCCATGGTGTGGACCGACCCCGTTTTGCTTATCTGCTCGTGAGATGGTAGATAGCTGGGTTGTGTCCAGCATTTGGCTGCTGTGGATAGTGCTCCTGTGAGCATTCGTGGGCAGGTTTCGTTTCAACATAGGGATTGTTCTTACGTAATAATATATGCTCCCGTAGCACTTACCCCAAGTCTAAGCACACTGTGTGGGTGCTCAGGGCTTGGAGAGTTAACTATAGGGTGACTAAATTGTCCCCGTTTGCCTTGGACTGTTCTGGTTTTAGCATTAAAGTCTCCATATCCCAGGAACTCTCTTCATCCCAGGTAAACCGGGATAGTTGGGCACCCAACAGAGGCTGCCGAAACTAGAGAAAGATCTGATGGTACCACTGGCCATACGTCTTCTCAAGGCAAGGCCTCACGGTTTTAGTGTTTTGATTGTGACTTTAAAAATCATTGTGACAAGTATACGTTCCTTGACGTTGTCTGTCATCACCAATGATTTCAGGACTCTGTGCTTTGGCACCAACCTGGAGGATTCCCGTTCCTTCTTCAGCCTCAGCTTCAGAATCACCTCCTCCACAGAGCCTTCCCAGAGCCCCTCCCCCTTCTCTGGCCCATGCTTAAAAGTCTCCTCCCCTTTCTTCCCAGGGCATATTATAATTCCAGGACTTGTTTGCGGGGCTCTCCCCCATACGACCACGATTCTCCAAGGATGGTGAGATATTGCTGCTGATTTTGTTTGCTCAACGCCCATTCCCTGTTCTTCTGATAACAGGATTCCCCTTCTCCTTGGTTGGGACCAGACCCTCTTTGAACTCATTGTTCATGTAGAGTTCCTGCCATTTCCTAAGATCCAGGGGGGCTGCACAACCCCAGGCCCCGCCCATCTGCACATTCCACTCTCTTGGCCAATGGGACTGGCTCAGGTGTAGGTGGCCCTACATCAGGTTAGCACATAATCAATCCTGCATGGATGTCAGAACTAGTTGGAATTAAGTTGCAACTAGTTAGAACTTAGTTGGAAGTAAAGAGAAAGGTTCCGTATTTCTGATGAGTTTGATAAGTTCTCTGTAGCCCCTTTTTGCTACTTCCTGGGGGAAATGCCACCCCAAAAAGAAGCCAGCATGGAAGAAAGCAGAGGTGAGCAAAGAGGAGAGAAAAGGTTAGTGCCAGGCCAGAGTGAGATCCTCTTCTTTAACTTTCTGATTTGGAGTCACTTTTTGGCCTAAACTAGTTTGTGTTGGGGTTTTGTCCCTTGTAACTAAAAGAAAACTGGAGAATATATGTCTTTTACTGATATTTAAATCCCTTGAATGTCCTAACACATTGTGGGCACTCAAGAAATGTATGTGTAAATGCATATTTTCCTAAGTATGCCATTACTATGTTGGGTTTTTTTACTTTTTATTTTTTAGTAATGAAATAATATCAATACAAGAACAGTCAGGAGGGGAGGATGTGAAGAATTTAGAGCCCTCACCCATTGCTGGTGAGAATGTAAAATGATGCAACCGCTATGGAAAAAAGTTTGGCAGTTTCTCAAAAAGTTAAACATAGAATTACCATATGACTTGACAATTCCACTCCTGGATATATATACCTCCAACCCAGAAACAGGTGTTCAAACAAACACTTGTACACAAATGTTCATAGCATCACTATTCACAATAGCTAAAAGGTGGAGCTGAACAAATACCCATCAACAGATGAATGGATAAACTGTACTATATCCACACGATGGAATATTATGCAGCCATAAAAAGGAATGAAGTACTGCTACATGCTACAATGTGGATGAGCCTCGAATACATTATGCTAGATGAAATAAGATAGACTCAGAAGGACAAATGTTGTATAATTCCACTTACATGAAACATCCAGAATAGGTAAATCCATAAAGACAGACAGCAGAGTAGTGGTGGCCAGAGGCTGAGAGAAGGTGGGAAGAATGTGGAGTGACTGCTACATGTGTACTGACTGGATTTTCTTCTGAGGTGAAACCAGACATACTATCCTGGAACCAGACAGTGGTGATGGCTGCACAACCATCACAATGTGAATATACTAAATGTCAATAGTGGTAAAAATCTATGGTATGTATATATTACCACAATAAAAACAAAAGAATAGAGAATCTCATCAAGGATGCCACAGATGGATGCCATGTAGGTTGTTTTCTTCATAAGGTACCCCAATTTTTTTTCGCCGGGGGGCAAGTCTGAGACCCAGACTCTACTCTCCTCCCCATAGTACCTCTGCTGAGCAGATGCCTTTTTTGGATTCATGCAAAGACACCATTTGGGCGAAGGCAGAACTTCATAGACAAGATGGTGTAAGGAGTAAGCAAGCTTCGTGGATGGCATCGCTTCAGTGCGATTTTCAACAATACTCCTTTGCTGTGCGTCTCTTAAGTCCTTAGAGAATGCCACAGGATGCATCGTCTTCCATCCTGAGGATGCTTGCTGCATCTGAAAACTCGCAGCACATCATTGAGTGCTTAATTTGTAAAGCCAGCATAAATCACTGGACTAAATTGTCCATTACCGTGAGCTCAAATTATCTCGCCATCAGGAGAAGTGATCTGGTTGTTTTGCTCACACTGGAAAATTAAGAGACAAAGAGGCAAAAGGCCAAAAGGAGAACGCTCAAAAAAAGTCAGTTTTCTGATGTTGGAAAAACTCCACAAGGTCAAAGATAGGAACATTTTGCCTGCACTCATCAAATGTATTTCTTAAAAGCCATTTATGTTTTGGGGATCAATGAGTTAGAACAGAACAATAATAATCCTCTTGCAGCTTTGGAAGATTTGGGCATATCCTGAGGACTATTATTCAGAGATTTATTTTTTTTCCCTCCTCAACGAATTAGTAGAAAAAGGAAAAAGAAACGCCCTGGGAAAGTGCTATGTTGAGCCTTTCAAAGATAAGTCGACGTTAGTTTTGTTCAGTTCCTCTACCTCCCAATCTGCCATCTCCCAATCTGGATCCCTACTCACAATGCAACTTAGAAAATACCGGGGCCAGCTCATCACTGATGTAACAGGATGTGCAAATGTGGAATCAGACTTTTCCTGATGACCCAGAACTTCAGCTAAAGCTTCAACGGTGAGGGCAGTGGGTTGAACAGCATGTCCTCCTTCTGTTCAGAGGTGGCCGGACTGGTCCTTTGACCATCAGTAACCATCGACCTCCAGCCTATGTGCAACAAGGTCAAGATTTTATCCAGAGGAAGTTTCTCTGACACGCCTACTTTGTAGGGGGGTTTTCTTCTCCCCTTCCAACCCCCAAGCCAAGAGAGGAAGGTTTAAAAAAAATCACTTGTGAGATTGGAAACACCAAGGTAGGGGTATATATATGTGTGTGTGTGTATGTGTGTGTGTGTGTGTGTCTGGCACCTCACTATGAAGGCTGCTTGGGGCCGCCTATCATGGCAGAGGGAGGAGAGAGGGTAGCAGGTCAGAGGTGCACTATGTTCCCCATGAGCCAAATGAGCCAAGGCATGTGAGCACTGGCTTGAATCATCCTGAAAAGACTCACCCAAGAGGACAGACTGCCAGGCAAGGGGACCTCAGAAAGACAATGTGAGGATACAAATGTAAAAGGGGTGTGCAAGAGGTCACCAGTATGTTCACTGAGTCCCCATAAGGTCCTCCTGGAGGTCTCCAAAGATCCCCCAGTGCATCCCGTGTAAAAGATCCAGGACATGGGGTGGGGTGAGGCATCTGACACTCAAGAGAGAACTACACGTGCACTCACCTGTTCTCAGCTGAGGGTCCTTTTTCCACTCATTGCTCTGCTCCTGTACTGGGTGAGCTAGAGAGGAGGCAGGAGAGGACACACCTGCTCTAGTCTCCACTGCAGATTCCTGAGCCACCTGTGGGTCAGCCCAGTGCAGGCAGGGAAAAAGATATTAAACTGAATATGAGAAAGAAGTTTTGGTTAGACTAGATTAGACTTCTACTACCTGAATACGAGGCTATTCTTAACAGTTAGTACTAAAATCTGTGGGTTCTAATGAGATATTGCCAAGTTTAGCTTGTGCAGTAAACCGGCAATAATAATTTATTCTTGCTATTGATAAAGCCACTCTGAGACATTCAGAGTGTAGTATGCAGTTTCTGGGATGCAATTTAACACCAACAACACAATTCTCATCTATTAGCTTCAGTTCTCCAAGCTTGAAATTGATGAGGTTTTTTACTGATCTGAGGTGCAAACCCCATTAAGCTATACGAGGGGCAGCAAATGCAAATACCTACAGGGGCCAGACAGAAAATATAAAAAATGCCTGAAGGAGGCTGGCCGGGGACCATGGTGACCTGGAGAGCCCGTGTCCCATCTGAAAAGGGATAGCTGCCTCTCACTGCTGGGCCTTGCTCCCAATGTGGTCAGATCTTCCCATTTACCCAGAAATGCCAGAAATCAATCAATCAATCTCTTTCTCTCTCTCTCTCTCTCTCTCTCTCTCTCTCTCTCTCTCTCTCTCTCTCTGCATCTCCTGATTTTGGTATTGTCAAGAATATTAGTCAGGATTATTGTAAACAACACGATGTACTCCCAGTAGTTTAAGCAGAAGTACTATGGACGAAATTGTGTCCCCCAAATTCATATGCTGAAGTCCTAACCCCAGTGTATCTTTACAGTCTTTAGGAGGTAATTGAGATTCGATGAAGTCAAAAGGCTGAAGTCTTAATCCAACAGGGCTATGTAGAACTATGTCTGCCATGTGAGGACAGAGAGAAGGTACCTTCTGCAAAGCAGGAAGGATAGCTCTTACCAGAATTCGACCACGCTGGACCCTGATCTCAGATTACCAGCCTTCAGAACTGTGAGAAAAATTTCTGTTGTTTAAGCTGTCCAGTCTGGTGTCTTGTAGCCTGAACAGACTAAGTTAGGAAGCCTGCAGAGTCTCCAGGCGGAGAGGCGGGACTGGCTTGGACTGTGCAGCAGGAATGATGCTCAGACCACGCCACGGGGCTGTCCTTGTGGACACAAGGTAGGCCTCTCAGCACGAACGTCAAGCTTGCACGGGGCAGGACACCCGGAAGCAGGTGCATTGGCTGTCACGTTCACTATCAGATAGATGCCTCCTCTTTGTTGTTCACTTTCCGGTAGAAATCTCATGTGCTGCGTTTCAAGATCACACGACACCTGGTTGCAAGGAAGTTTCTGGAAAAGTGCTTGGTTTCTCTTATGGAGAGGTGGGACTCATAATGTGGGGGGTATTTTCCAAACCTAAGAGGGGTATTCATTCAAAGGAGGCTGAGTGGGGGGCAAAGCATAACACCTGTTCACTATAGTAATCAATGTGACAAATGGGGGGGGCGTAGTCAAATGATGCATTTGTGTGCTGCTTACAGCCTTGAAAGTTGACTTCTGACATATGGGCTACTTTCATTGCTTAAACTTCCACTTCCTCTGGAAACAACTTGAAAAGCCAGATCAAATCATCATTATCATCATCATCAGTCATCATCATCAATCATCATCATTAATCATCATCATCATCATCATCATCAATCAATCATCATCATCATCAAGCTACTTAAAGGCATTCAGAGAGCTGTGAAACCACCAGGCCTGGAGGGGCCAAGATCCTAGAGAGAGATTGGAGCTGTGTTAAGGTGAGCTGACATCCTGCTGGTGTTACTTTTTCTTGCCTTCTGGGGAACAGAGAAACCAGCAGAACTTCTGGCAGTCTCATAGGGCTGAAGAGATTGGGGATTTGGGAGACTAATATCCCCGGGAGAAGGGAGGAGCACACAAATGAGCTTGATAGATGGTGGTTTCCTCTTACGATATTTGGCAGATTCTGAAACAGTGCAGGCTAGGAGGCTAAAGGTCCAAGCGGTAGGTAGGTCTCCCCAAAACAGAGCAGCGCGTTCAGCAGTCTTGCTATGTTATGGACACAAAGACCAGAACCAGGAGGGAAGGGCCTCCATGAACGTCTTAGGTTCTCAGTTGTTGTCCCTGAAAGGTGCTTTTTATGAAAACTGCAACCCTGCCTCCTCCCAGCTCAGCCTCTGACTGGATTAAGATGCTCAGTCCCCATGCCATCTGTCTTGCAGAGAAAGTGTGAGCCCTCTTTAGAGTTAGATAATATCACCTGGAAACTCTGTTTTTTTAATGCACTGATCACATGGCATTCAACAAAAATTCCAAGGCCTGCCAAGAGACAGGACTAAATGACTGAAAATAGAGAGAAAAATGGCCAATGGAAACAGACCCCACAGGTGACCAAGGTATTGTAATTAACCAAGGGCTTTACATTAACCTTGATTGACATGTTCAAGAAAAACAAAGCAAAAAATGGAAAAAATAGATGAAAAGAGAATTTTCCAGAGAATCAAAATCAAATCAAAGATTGAGAGCGTATAGAACTCACGCGATCTTCTCATTAACACTGGGATTTTGAAAACACTGCTCCAGCTCCGTACAAGCAATAAAACCCCATGGTCTGCAATAAAGTCTGCAATAAAGTTTGCCATGACTGGCTGTCATTCTCTCTACTTCTCAAGTGGCTTCCTTTAGGGGACACATGTTGTATCATGTGTTCTGAGTCCACTGTGCCCCGTAAGCCCAGTTCCCTGGCATGGAGCTGTGTTCACCTGGAGAAAGAGGTGCCTTTTTCTAATTATCCTAAGTACATTTTTTTGGGGGCGATGTGTGTTGGGAGTCCTGTTCGTCAGGATGATCAGGGAGATGACATTCGAGTTGATGCTGAGGGACAAGGGGACAACCAGGAGAGAAATAGGGGAAATGTGGTCCAGGCTGAGGGGACATAGAGTGCAAAGAACTCCGAGACAAGAATGGTGATTTACTCAGGGGCGGCTAACTTTTCTGTAAAGGTCCAGACAGTAAATATTTTCGGTGTTGCAGGTTGTAAGTGTCTGTTGCAACTACTCAATTCTGCTGTTATAATGCAAATGTGAATACAGACGATAAACAAATGGGTGGCAGTGTTCTAATACAACGATAGACACTAAAATCAGAATTTCTTATAATTCTCAAACATCACAAAATATTCTTCTTTTGATTTTTTTTTCCCCCAGACCATTTTAAAGTGTAAAAAACGGTTTTTAGCTCTGGGGCCATGGTGCGCTTATATAAGGTTGGTTAGGTAGGCTGGGATCAGATCGTGCAGGACATGTAAGACATGGTAGCAATCAGATTAAGGCAAAGGCCCTTTCCCCTTCCAAGTGGAAAGCCACCCGTCAGGGTAACTGCAGGCCAGGGTACCAATTCTGGGAGGCAGCTTCCTGCAGCTCACAGATCATCAGGGTCGTTTCATTTCCCCCCAGTAACAAGAAAGGACAAACGAACGAAACGACAGGCACGCACACACACCCCGAGCCAGAAAGCGAAGAGAGGACGTGTCTAGGTTCACGCTGACGCTTCCCCAGCACGCACCCAGGGTTTTAAAGTTGGGTGCACACCTGCTCCCAGGAAGAGCGCACCTGCTGAGCAGTACTCCGGCCTCGTCTCGCGAGAGCGGGGCTGTAGTAGTGGCCCCCACCCCCACCCCATCACCAAATCCCTCTCCCCGCCCCCGCGCTCTGGCACACACTGCCATCTCCACCGCCCCCGGGAGCAGCCTTGGCCCGCCGCGCGCGCTTCCCCCGCGCCCCGCCCGCCGCTCGCTCGCTCGCTCGCTCGCTCGCTCGCACGCACGCCCGGTAGTAATTTCACTTTGCCACGCGAGCACCGCATCCCCTAGAAATCCCGCCTCACCCCCTCCCCGCCACCCGGCCCTGCTCCCCGCTGCCCACGCCGGGAGCGGTCCCCTGGCGGGCCAGGTGCGCGAGCCTGCGCGCGCCTCCTCCGCCTCCTCCGGCGGGTCCCTGGCGCGCCGGGGCCGGGGCCGGCTGGGGCGGATGCGCGCACGGCGCCTCTCCACCAACCCGCTCCCCTGCAGGTCCCTCGCTCGCTCTCCATCCCTCGCCGGCGCTCCCTCGCTCCCCACCCCCCGCCCTTTGATTGACAGGCAAGATGTCGGTGTGGAGCGAGGCAGGAGCGAATGCAGCAGCCGTCACCCCCGGAGCCCGGCGGCGGCGGCAGCAGCAGCAGCAGCAGCAGCAGCAGCAGCAGCAGCAGCAGCGCGAGGAGACAGTAGCCAGCCGCAGTCGCCGCCGCAGCCGCAGCCGCGGGAGCAATGCAGACAGCATCTTGAGAACGCGCTAAAGCACCCCAAACGGTGGACAATGCCGTGTCACTGCAACTGGGAGAGGGGCAAACCAGATTTTTTTTGACATAAAAGCCAGCCAGCCAAAAATATATAATTTTGCCCTTCACGGAGCCGGTGTGTAAAGAGTGAGCGCTATTTTCCTTCTTCTCCGCCTCTCTCCCCCCTCCTTTCCTCCCCCCCCTCCTATTTTTCCTCCTCCTTCTCCCTAAGTGTACAGACAGCATCACATCACCTGGTTTGCTTCTCAGAAACAGCATCTCTCCTTTTCAGGGACCAGAGACTCAGAGAGAGGAGACATTCTGATGGAGTCGGCTTGATACCCCAAAATAAAATAATAAATTTTGGCTCTTGTCCCCTCCTCCCACCCCACCCCCCTCAACCCTGTGTGAGATGTTGGGTTTCTTCTTCATGAGACACTGTTGAGAAGTCGCAGTGGTTGGAGAGGCTTAGGGGGTAGACTACCTCTACCCCCCCACCCCCCTTTTTTCTCTCTGGGAGGAGGAGGAGGAGGGGAAGGGGGCTTGCAGAGCAAGCGATGGATGAGGAAAACATGACGAAAAGCGAGGAGCAGCAGCCTCTGAGTTTGCAAAAAGCCTTACAGCAGTGTGAGTTGGTCCAAAACATGATAGACCTGAGTATCTCCAACCTGGAAGGGCTTAGGACCAAATGTGCCACCTCCAACGACCTCACACAGAAAGAAATCCGGACCCTGGAGGTAGGTGTTGCTTACGGGGTGGCGAGTTGGGGGTGGGGGTGGGGGGACGCGAGCCTGCCTTCCCTCCCCTTTCTCCCCACCATCCCCTTTTCTTTGATTCTGTTTGTTGGGGATTGGTGGTGGTGCTGGGGGGTGAGGGCCGGAGGGTACCAAGGGGGCCACGATGTGGCTTTCTGGGATCCATCTCCTTGCAAAGCCTGCACTGGATGGATGTCCCTTTACTGTACTGCTGTCGTCTACGCTTGGCTGGGTGGTGGTAGTAGTAGTAGTAATTGTTGTTCTTTATTTATTATTTTTCTTGCGGCTGTTATTATCATTCGCTCCCCCTCGCGAGGAGCGAGTTCTCGCTCTTTTCCGCTTGTGGATTTGTTTATATGCCACGGGGGC
>PVKZ01004900.1:0-66582 GCA_004027375.1 Macroglossus sobrinus
GGGGAAAAAAAAGCAAAAAACCAGGAATACACGTTAACGGGAGCTGGGACCAGCTGAGGGGACTTAACAGGCAAGGGATTTCATTCAATTCCTTTCCAGGATCTGAAGTGGACAGTTTGTAGCCTGGGTAGGAATTATAAGCTTAAATGGTTAATGATGTAACTTTCTAAACTGGTTTCTGTTACTGTCTGTTTACTTAAGGCAGAAGTGCACCTTCTCTTACACACTATTCCTTCTGGATGAGGCACCTACTGTGTCCTGCCGTTTAAAACGAAGCAGGAAAAGCTACACCAGAAAGCACCCTGCACATTCTTTATTCTTAAGGTGAACTCACATGCTTTTACCTTGAGGACAGTCTCTTTGAAACTGTTAAAAAAAAAAAAAAAAACAGCAGCAACAACAACAAAAAAAACTAGGCTCCCTCAAGACATAACCTAGATCTGCTCACCTAGCCACCAGGTCTCATTAATAAAATCTCAGAAGCAATCCACAAGAGGAGGAGGGGCACATTTTTGTCACACAACTCATCCAGTTCTGCCCGGCGCTTCCTTATTTAAAAATGTGATGTAATTTCCTTCTTTCAATCTGGTTTTAGAACCTGATTTCTGTTTATTCAGGGTGATCAATGGGCTCTCCAGCTGCGTTTAACAATTACCTACAGGTCTGCTCTCCTACCCAGGGAGACGTCAAGTAACTATAACGACACTTAGAGCCAAAATGGGTAAAAAGAAAACTGATTTAGGAATGGGAGAAAGCCCACGACTTTAGATCCTCCCAAATAAACCCAGACCTGCATGCTTATCTTCATTGTAAAAATGCCTAAAATAATCACCTTTAAAAAACAAACCCGAAACCCCCAGCATTTTTACGGTGGTGTCTGTCTAAGGCGTTAGTAGCCCGGCCGTCTGACACGCTGACTGTTTGGCTGGGCTGTTATGGCGTTGTAATTTTTATTAATAAGAAAACCTGCCGATTGATATTCACGTACACATGTGTTTATGACAGTGACAGTGTTATGCGACCCGAGTTAATTTCCCGCGGGAAGCCTAAGCGGCCTTCGCGGTAAAAGCACAGGCGACTTAAAACATTTTTACGCTCTGGTAATAAAATGTAATTAGAATAGTCTTGCATGAACTCAGGCTAACTTCGGTGGTGGCAGGGAGCACGGAAGCGCGGCCCGCGGTGGCCCCCCCCCCCGCCCCGTCCGCCTCCGCCATGCTGTCCCCCATGCTGTCCCCCACGATGCCCGCCCGCCGGCAGCGCCAGCCCTGGCCCCTCAACGTGCTGGGTCCGCGACCGCCCATCCACACGTGGCAGAAACCGAGGCCCCCACGGAAGAGAATTTCTCTTCCGATTGTCAAGATCCGAGCTCAGGGACATAATTTCTTGACTGATTCTGAATGTTTTCTGGCCAAGCATTTTAAGAAACGGCAAGCTAACAACCGACACCCGGCTCGCGGGACTGCCATACTCTTCCCTCCGGCACGATTTCAGTGCGACCGCACAGACAGTGTGTCCCCTGCGCTTCTCCTACAAAGCGCTACAACCCGCGGCCACACGCGCACACACACACGGGGGGTGGAAAATACCCCTTTTAGCCGCGCGTAATAGGTTCCTAATAGTAAGAGAGACGTGAATTCTATCCTAACTTTAACGACAGCAAACACAATGGCCTAATGATGGGAAGCGAGTCTTTAAAACTTCACATTTACTTAACGAGCGTGTAAGTCACCCAGTGGGCACCTCTCAGATTGCTATAATGAACATACAATCAGGAAGAACAACTAATTCATCGCACACTTATCTGACCGGCATTGTTCTAAGCGCTCTATGTGTGCTAACCGATTTAACGCTCCCCACGGCCCCATGAATGGGCCGTCACCCCCGTGGCTGGAGGCCCAGGGGAGGGGCCCCGACTTCAACCAGGGGAGCCGGCGTGTCGCAGCCCCTCGGGCAGTAACACCGGAGTAAGACATGACCCACTGCAATGCTCAGATTTTAGGGGGGGCTCAGGGTAACCCTCAGCCCACCCGGCTGAGAGGACTTTCACAGCCCACGAGCACGGCCAACGCCCGCTGTGAAGCCGCCCGTCTCCGACGGGCCACCCGCCACCACCGCGCACGCACACCGCGATCCCTATCTGACCCAACGCGGTCTGTCTGTCCCCGAAACGGGGTCACCCCGCCTCCCCGAGAGGCCCCCCTTAACACTCTCGCAACACCGACCCCTGGGAGGGCGTCACCAATATCTCCGCAAAGCACTTTCTAACACACGCACGCGCTCACTCGATCCCCGTGCCGAGCCGGTCAGGGGCGGCAGGGACTACAAGCTCCGTGTGGCAGATGAAGGAATGAAGGGAGGTTAAACCTCCGGCGAGGGCTGTCCCTGCTCTTCTGCCCGGTACGCCGGGTCCCCCCGGCACCCACGGCCTCGCCCTCCCGCCCTCCCGCTGGGTCTTCCTTTAAGACCAGCACCTCATCTCTGCTAACACTCCTGATTACAAACAACTGGGGAAACTGACGCTTTGGGGACGGCCACGCGAGATCAATGCCCCCAGACCTAAGCGTTAACCGACAGCAGAGAAAAAAAAATGGAACTCACCTCAGTGTGGATGGGCCGGACTCCGAGGGGGAAGGGCTGTCACCTCCGCAAAGGTATCCAGTGCTTATTCTGGACTGGACACCGCGCTGGGTGACACACGTGTGAGGGAAGCCTCACCTCGTGAGGGGGGGACACCGAGAAGCAAGCCAGCAGTCCCAGGGTGCGGTTTAATTCCAAAGGAAATGAGCAGCAAACTAAAGAGAGAAGGAGAACGCATTTACACGGGTGCTAAGGGAAGGCCTCGCTCAGGTGACTTTAGTGAGATCCAAAAGGTGGAGGAGACGCGGCCGGGGGAAAGGGGGGGACAGCGCCCATGCCCAGGGAGTAGCATTTTTAAGACCATCTGTAACCCACCGCGTTCCCTATTCTGTGGCTTCTACTACGAGCTACAGGACAGTCTTTCAACCCTCCTTTCCTGCCATTTCCTCTCTCAGACTATAGCGTCTCGCCGAATCCCGGCACGCTGGGATTGAGGAGGCCTCATCCATGCCGTCAGAGCCCCATGTTTTAAAACTATACTCACCGAGGCCTGGAAGATTGGCCTTTTAGTGACACTGCTCAATTTCACGGTACAAGGAGTTGGATTAAAGTAACCACAAGGACTGACTCGCAGACTCTTTTCTTTCCCTTCTGAAGTCTGAACCCCACGCTAACTCTTCTCTGCGTTAAAACTGAGGTCTCTACGAAACTTACACTCAGAACCCTGAGACTCCCCGGTTTTATCTACCCTCACCGAGCATGTGTGTAGACTGTGCTAACCATGCCAGGATACCACAACTGGATTCTGTTCATCTAGGGAGTTATTCATTAGCTTCTATAAAGCAGGGCCAAACACCAGCACCACCAAAAGGATGCTGCGGGGACCCTGTTGGATGAAGCACCCGTTCACATTTACCAAGATTTAAGAGCCGAGTTGTTTCTCTGGCAGAGAGAGCTGTGACATTCAAATTCCTGGAATTACCTTTGGCACCACCTCCTCCCTCCTCTGCTCACCTTCCTAAAGCAACCTGATGGTATGCAGACATTCAGGTCAGTTTCCAGCACGATACATCGTACCTGTGATTTAACAACTTGCTTTTAAAAGCTACCATTCAGTCTTAGCAGAAGGGAAGCATTGTCTGGTTCGAATCCTGAGAAGTGGCAGTTAAGAGTTATTTTAGCATACAAACTTCACAGTCTCATTTTTTTTTTTTCAGTCTCTAAGAAAGCGTGACCAGTACCTTTTGTGAACTGAACGAAGACAAGACAATTTATTCAAGCCGTAATTCTACCTGTGTCCAAACACGAATAATTCTCACAGTCATAACAATCCTAAAACAGCAACAGATTCGCTCTGCAACCCGTATCAGTGACAGGTGCAATCCTGCTGAGCTTTCAAACGTAAAAATGCTCTCATGCAATTATTTATCAACCATCAACCATGTGCAAGGGGGCGGAAGGCAGCAGCTCTACCGGGCACAGTTTCCCGAGACCTCGGTCACCTATCAGCCAGGAGCCGCTGGAACACAGCTGCAAACAAACCTGCGTGAAGCGGAATGAAAAGCAGTATCTGAAGCCCATATGTATTTCTCTTCAGACTTCCTAATATCTGGAAAAGAGCTTCGCTGATAACGTCACATATACCGGTAACAATCACAGTCAGCATGTTAACAAGCAACCACCTTTTCTTTTGGTCTTAGCAAAATCTGGTCATTTCCTGAAATGGATAGCGAGTGAGTCTTTGGTCTGTTTCAATACACCCTCACTTAAAACCGTATAACGACAGACATACCAAGAAAGAAAAGCAGCTTTTTTTCTTTCTTTCTTTCTTTCTTTTTTTTTTTAAGCAAGGCTAGGTGTGGTGAACTTAATATGTTTCAGTCTCAATGAACGTATGCCATTGCATTCTTACAGGTCTATAAAAGCTTAAAACTCTGCAGAACACTTGTTCTCTAGAAGAAAAAAAAAAAGCGCGTTTTAACCTCACCTTTCTTCACCCCTGACAGTTGCCTAGAAACCAGTCCTGCCCTACCTGTGTTGCAGGTGTACCTAAAGTCACCAACACATCTCTTTTAAAGCTACAGTCTCTATTCTGACTGCACTTAAGTTTATGACTAACAAGCTATTCATATATACATACATATATATATATATATATTTTTTTTTTATCAGGTAAGAGACTGGTTTCTTTCAAGCAATGACGAAACCCTAATAAAGACTTAGCAAGCACCAATACAGCAGCAATCATGGTCAACGAATCATCTCATTTGTACTATGATATACACACACGCACACACGGGCAGTACCCAATGAGCGAGCGCTCACGCTCGGAGCACAGAATTCCGCGGTTCCCCTCCTTTGGAAGCAGTATTTAGGGCGCTCGGAGCACAGTCACGTTTCTAGGAGAGCAAAGCAGGAGGACACCAACTACCGGATGAATTAAAGCACTGAGCGGAGCCCGAGCCCGAGCCGGTGCCGACCGCGGGCCGGCGACACCCCGGCCGCCGCGGCGCTCTCGGGACGGGACCCCCCGGCGCGCACGGTGCGCCGCGGGGTCGCGCGCCCCCACGAGGGGGACGCGGGACCCCGGAGCCGCCCCCGGGCCCGCCCGCGCGCCCCGCCGGGCTCACCAACCCCCCACCCCCCGCACCCCGCTTGCTTGCTTGCTTGCTTGCTCCCTCCCTCCCTCCCTGCGCCCCGGGGAGCCGCCGCGCCGGGCGACCCTCGCCGCGCCCGGGGAGCCGCCCTGCGTGGGGAGCCGCCCGCCGCGCGGCGCCGCGTCCCCGCCCCCCGCCCGCAGGCCCCTTACCCCCGGTGCCCTCTCGCGCATGTCCGTCCCGGCTGGCTCAGCGCCGCGGGCTCAGGGCCCCGGACACCGCGCAGGCGCCTCGCCGCTCGCAGCCGCTCGCCTCGCGCTCGCCACCGCGCTCGCACTCGGCCGCCGTCGCCCGGCCGCGGCCGGCCCGGCCTTATAACGCGGCCGCGGGGCCGTGACGTCAGCGCCCGCCGCCCCGCCCCCGCCGCGCAGCCAATCCGGAGCGCGCGCCGCTTAAAGGGGCGATGCGCCGCGGGCGCCCGCGTGGGGCCCGCCTGCGTGGCGCGGCGCGGCCCCCGCGGGGCGCGCTCCTTGGTGCGTCCCTCTGGGGGCGCTGCGGAGCCGCCGGCGCCCCGCGCCTCCCCGCGGCCGGGCCCCGGATGGCCCTCCACGGGCTTCTCCTCGGGGGCGTGCGGGCCCCGCTCCCCGCCCCCCAGGCGTGTCCAGCCGCCGGAGCGGGCTTTTGCATGGGTGTCCCCGTCCGCGGGTGGGCGGGCGGGCGGAGGGACCCGGAGAAGGCGAGCGACGGCTGCGCGCGGGGCCGGGCTCGGTGCGGGTCGTGTCTGCTCCTCTGCAGGTCCCCCACGCTCACCACGAGGCTCGCGGCCGGCGGCGTGGGAGGGACGGTGCGGGGCAGCGTGGGACTGCAGGGGACAGCCCGGGACGTCGAGGGACAGCCGTGGGATATAGCACAGGACAGAGCAGGACAGTCAAAAGCAATGTGGGACACTGAGACGGTGCAGGGAGGTGCGGCCACTTTGCTGGTGGCCTTTCATGGGAGAATTGAGAGAGGGGTCTGTCTGTCCAGCCACCTCCCCTCCAACCACAGGTTTGAAAATAGAGGCCAGGCCCGGGTGGCGGGTGACCCGGCCGGCCGGCGCTGCCCACCAGCTCCCAGAGGGAGCACTCCCATCCCCAGACCAGCCTCCTCTTGAGTTCCCAGTGCCGAGGTGACCCTCGCAGGGCGACAGCGTCTCATGGCCCCGGGGACAGCCGCTGATGCCGTAGGACAAAAACGCCAGCGAGCCCTCGGGAGGTTTCTCGGGGCGCCAGTGATGCAACTTAGGCTTATAGTTTAACCGTAAAATAAATAATACAAATGATAACAAACCAAGAGTAACTAAAGTAAGAAAGAAAGCAAACAGACAGAAACCCTCCAGTTTTAACTAGAACAAATTCCCTGAATGGTACTCCACTGCGTAGAGGCCGGAGACCTCCCGCTGACCTGCCCAGTCTCCCCGGAGCGCCTTCTGCCTTCCCGCGTTTGGGCAATAACGCCCGATCATTTTAGCACCGCCTAATTGGGCGTATGGAATGGGAGATTCCGACCTCATTATCCGGTTAATGATTAACTCTGCACTCCATGAAATGATTTGCCTTTTCTCTCCGATTATTTGCTTACATTCTTCTAAATTTAATTCAAAGGCCTAATTTTGAATTCAGGTCCTTCACCACACAGACACACACAAAACATCTGAAGTATCCCTTTGCCCTCTCGCACTTGCAAGATAAACGCGTGTTTAGCTGAGATAACGTTCTTCTTTCTGACCAGGGGACTCTCCTTCTGGACGAAGGGGCTTTGGGCCATTTTCATGCCTAGGCTACTTACTTATCGACAATCGAGTAATTCCATCTTTTTTGTTAACTTATCTTCTTGCTTATTGCTATTCATTCGGCATTATTTTAGGATGAGGGAAATTAGTCACAACTAATTGGTGGTTTTCTTAGCAAATTAACTAGGAAGTTTGATTCACAGGAGATCCGGATTGCTCCCCCACCCCCTCCATTTTGGTGTCATTTATGTTAAGGGCTCACCCAGAAGCTCTTATCAGTATAAAGAAAGGATGGGACGGAAAACTTGCCAGAGAACATCTTTTCAAACTTCACAGTGCAGCGTTTACTGAATGGGGACCTGGATGAGCTCAAGTTTCATCCAAAAGGATCACCACTTACGCTACTCCGAGTTGGTACAATACGGTGGTAATTTGCGCTGGCCTCATTGGCGTGCCTTTATTCATAAAACAGCGATAGTCACCAGAGCAACCATCCAACACACCCCCTTCTTTAGAGAAAGAAGGTCAGCAGGATACTCACCATACTGGTCGTGAACTGTATAATGTGCTCATGTTTGGGGATATTATCAAAAATCATAAAATCCCACGAGTAATAGGTGATTAATTTGATTTTTTTTCTTCCGCTCTGTTGGAAACTTGCAAACGAAGCATCATGATTTATTCATTTGGGGGAGAAACGCTGATAGCTTGCTGAATTTTGCTTATGTTCATGTAATCTGGTTCTCTCAGCTGTGAATGAATGACACGAGGAGGCTTACACTCTACACATCTTTTATCTAATAGCTTACTACGGATATTACGTAATATAATTGACATGACAGTAATAGAATAATTCAGGATGAGTTTAAAAGGAAAATGTTGAGCAATTTGAAATAATATCGATGTACTGCATTTATCAAGTGATTGTGCATTGACTTTTAACAGATGAGAATACTAGCCTAAAGGTTTAGGGGAAAAAAAATAATAATTCTCTCTGTACTGCACCTAACTTGTTTTAAATTGTTTCCAGTGAGAAAGAAATTTCAGGTCAGACCGTTTTTTTGTTTTGTTTGTTTTACATGTAGTCCATTTCATTTTGAGGCCAATTCCCAAGGAATTGATATCAGCCACTTGTTTTTAATAGAAAAAAAAATTCTAAACATCGAACATGCTAGACTTACATCACATTGACCCAAATTGTCACTTTGCAGTTGTCTTTCTTTCAGGGTAAGAAGAAGCTGTTCTTGGAGTGAGAGCTCAGCATCGCAGACTCTGCTTTTCCGAGGACACGGCTTCTTTCTCTGCTCTGCAGTGGCCACCCCACAAGCCGCGAGGAGGCCCAGATATGCTGGACCGGGCCCTGTCAATCCTTCCGGCTTTGTGTTTCGATATTATTGAAATCTCACAAGAGTGTATACATTTTGGTGTTTCTTCTTCTTGAATGTAAATGTTTTTGTGTTCTTCTTTGTACACAAGGAAATATTTTCAAGCGGGCCACTTTCTGCATCGTCCCTAGTCCTAGAGCCTTTGTGTTTTGTTCATTCCTTCTCTAAATGTAACTCTGTGCTTTTTTGTGTGTGTGTTACTAATTTATACATCGGTGTGCAGTCAGAAAATCATGACAATGGAAAAATGGCATTCCTCACAGGTCGGTTTGTTGAGTATGTGCCCTTTTATGTTTTGGAAACATCTGGGCACAGATACGTATCTTTAAATATCCAGTAAACTTTGTGATTCCTTTAAGACACGGGTACTGATAAGAGCCAAGAATCTTCTGTGAGGAATGCCTCATCATAATAGAAGTCTCCACTGAGCTTTCAGTTTTAGCAGCCATTTGAAAAGGCGCACAAAAAAAAAGATTTCTTTATAGTTTCCATTTTGCCCTTATGTAATTAGGGCTGTTACTTCTCCTTCCTAGCTTTTCCCCTAAAAAAAAAAAAAGAAAGAAAGAAAGGAAAAGAAAAAGAAAAGAGAAATATATACAATGTACTCAGCCTCGGAAGACCCAGCAGGCTGCTTTTAACTCACGGGTCTACTATATTCAGTGTTAGCTTAACTACTTTTTCTTAGGATGCGTTTTAGAGGGGCTGTTTGTAGAGTTGTTTATTTTTTAAGTGAGCCACTTTTCATTTAACTAATGCTCTCTTAAAGCACATCTGATACTCTTGCTGGTTATTGTATTTCTGATTCTATCCAGTTTCTAGAACTTATAATGGTTAGAATTTTTTTTTAAGTATCCTACAGATTCTTTAAGACAATTTTTTCCCCCAAATTCCTTTAAAACGTTCATCTGATTTTATCTTCCAGTGTTAACATTACAGTTCTCTCCCAAGTCAATGCTGTATTTCCTATGAGCTGGCCAGTAGGGGGTGCTCTAGTCCCTTGCCAGATAAATAAATAAATAAATAATATTAACGTAACTCATTAAAGAGATTTCAGAAATAGATGCCACTCTTTCACTGCCATCAATACAGAC
The DNA here is from genome assembly GCA_004027375.1 of Macroglossus sobrinus. Classification (NCBI taxonomy): domain Eukaryota; kingdom Metazoa; phylum Chordata; class Mammalia; order Chiroptera; family Pteropodidae; genus Macroglossus; species Macroglossus sobrinus. The sequence continues at coordinate 9,425 of PVKZ01004900.1, forward strand.
GAGATATGGCAGTGTGACTTGGAGACGTGACTTGACCTCTTGTAGCACGGGGATAATAATGGTTTTTACTCCAGAAAGCTACTAGAAAGATAAGTGAGAGAGAGAGAGGATACATATAAAAGTGTTTAGAACACAGCCCAGCCCCTATCAGGGTTCAATAATAACTGTTAGGTTTTTGTTTTTTTTTAAAGAATCATTGTTGTTCTCATTATTATTGTTGTTCTATATAAAATCTTAAGCCAAAGCAAGAAATCTGTCATCACGGAATTTCAGGCACCAGCCATTCTTGGGGAGATATACTACGAATAGGGTGAATCTTTTAGCATCTCTGAAGGGAAGGTAACAAGTAGCCCATATTCAAAAATATTCACAGGCAGTTTTCTTAAAAAAAAAATAGATTTGTGCCCAAATCAAAAGTCCCTGTAGAGCTTTTAAATATGAACAGCGTTACCATATTCTCGGAAATGCCAAGGCAAGGGGATCTACCCGGTGACCAGATACGGTAGCATAGAAAGGAACTGAGCCAATGCCAGCACTCCTCGCAACGTCTAACTTTATTCGTGCATACATTTATTCCTTCATCAACACATCCTTATCGAACTACTAGCAGTTGCCCAGCAGTAAGCCAGAGAGACACGCAGTCACCCCCTCCTTGGAGAACTTCCAGTTGTGGGGTCACGGACCAGCCCACGGGAGGTTGGTTGACGTGCTATGGGGGGCGGGGGGGCAGGCAGCCTGCTGAGCGCATGCTCACAGAGACTACCACCCAGCCCGGTGTGTGTGTGTGAGTGTGTGTGTGTGTGTGTGTGTGTGTGTGTGTGTGTGTGTGTGGAGAGCCTTTCCACATCATGTGAGGTCCACGCCGAGCACGGAGGATACTTCAGCAGTGGGAAGATGGGGAGGTTAAGTTCACAGTTGATGCCCATAGGGTAAGGGGCAGCTGGGGGAGGTTAAGCAGAGGCTGGATGGCACTTGGCTGTATAAAAGACTCTGTGCTGAGGGCAGGGGCGCCATGGAAACGTCTGAAGTGGACAGTGACATGTTTCAGTTTCTGTGCCAGAGGGGTCACTCTTGTTGCCAAAGACATTGATGACCCGAGGAGCTGCGATTCTGGGTTGGGGGTGCTAAGTCGCCTTCTTAGTTCTGACTTAGCCTTTCCAGCCCGAGCATCGGCCCTTCTAACTCTGGGACAGAGCCTCGCGTCGATCCTTGGCAGTGATGAGGAAGCCGATGGGAAACGAGAAGGGAGATGGAGAAGCAAATGTAGGTTTTGGTCAGCCCCTTGGTCTCTACCCACTTAGGGCAACGGGCCGGCATCTGTGGCTTGTTTGGGAGATGCAGGCTGACATTCGGGGGCATCTATAGTTAATCCTTCGGTGTCTACAAAGGTACACATGACCAGTGCAGACACCATAGCAACCAAGGGCTTTTGCTTTAATATTCTTTTCTAAGGGAGGGTGTGAACTTAAATCTGTTATAAAGGTGAGATGGTTGTTGGTTGTTTTAAATTTCACCAATACATTCATCACCATAATTTCTTTTGAGTTGTTTCTGGCCGGTTCCCCAGTCAATCCAAGACCACAGAATTTAAAGTTCCGAATTATACTTTTCTTAAAATAATGATTGTGAATGACCTATAGTTTAAAGATGGAAGATTCTTTTTTTTCCCCCTTATAAAAAGGCATGGTTGACTTTGTAATTAAGATGAGTGACCATTCCTTTGCTTGAGCCGTAAAACACGTGTGATTCTATCATTCATCTCAGGATGCTATGATTGATGAAAGCTGTTTATGGAAAAAAAGCTGTTTATGTGACGAATACGTAGTTTTCACGGAAAAAGAAATATTATAAAATCCACTCCCTCTTAATGCATACTGTCATAATGCTTCAGAGGTCACTTCAGGACATCCAGGTTCAACATCATAGTTATTCAAAAAGTTTTCACCAAGTATCTACCATGTATATGTCTGACGGTTTCTACTTTTCCAAAGTAAAATTCAGAAAAAAGTTCCACTCATTGGAGTTTTCTGTTTTTTTCTATTTTAAAGGATAAACACTTTGCAAGCATTTGCCCCATCTCACTAATTAGAGTATATGATCCTAGTAGAGACTATTATGTATTAAGAATAAGAGGTAAGGTGGCTGCCGGCAAACCCCAGGGTCATCCAATTAAAAAGAAAAAGTTTGAGCAAAATCCCAGCCCACCAAAGGTGGTGGAATGCAGCGCTGTGATTGGCCAGCCTTAGCTAGCACGAACCCTGGGAACCATGGGTAGGATCGACCCTCCCCACCTGAAACACCAGCTGAGTGAGGGGAGGAGGTGGTCATTTCCAGAGTAAAATGGGATAATGGACCAAGAGAAAAGAGAAATGACGTTTTTACATCCAGTCTCCAAAACAGCAGTATACTTGCAGATGCTGTAAGGTAAGCATCCGAAACTGTGAACTGACAAATTTCTTTGTCAAGTTTTCTGTTCTTTGAGCTCAACACCACCACGCTGCCACCCCCTTTGGGATGCCTCCTCAGTCCTTTTCAATGTTCTGTCCTCCCCTTTCTCGGATGCTTTGCTGGAGGGATCCTTTGAGGTTATCCATTCTGAAGTTAGCCATCTCATTCAATTCCTGAACGTTCGTCCATCCCTCTACCTGAATCTCACCAACGTCTAATTAACGGTAGGTAGCCCTGTCTGCGTTCCTGACCTTGAATGGCACATTCCTAAGTTTTCACCAGTGCTTCTCCGGTGGATGTTTGGAGCAGATGGGCTTCCTCGGGAAGCCGGCTGGGAGCCGGGGGTGTGATTAGAGTGTGCTCGTGGCATCTGTTGGAGGGACGTGGAAGACGCGGACTTGGGCAGCAGCGGAAGTGGTGATGGGACCCAGCGTGGACCTCAGCTGGTCCTCTGGTTTTCTTTTCCAGTGGTGATCTAGAAATTGTGAAATCCACACTTAACATGGCAACGTCTAAAGTTAATGCCTTTATCCTCCTGAAAAAGTACGGGGAACAATTTAAGAACGTGTTAGCTCACATCACTGCCTCCTGATTTTCATGTGTTTTTGTCTAGAATTTTTCTCTCTCTCTTTTCAGTACCACTATGTGGATATTATTATTGTTTATATGGCCAATATTTATTTAGATTGAACCCTCTATCTTTTTTGTTCATCATTCCTTCTTATCCCTTTGACGTTATTTTAGGGTTCGTTTTCTTTCCACAACGTATTTCTTTTGAATGTTCCTTTAGAGCGGATTGGTTGGTTGAGCACTCTAAAACTATAAGTTTAAAAAAAAATAAATTCATGTATTCATTCATATGTGTTTACTGTCTAAATGATTTGGTTGCACTGGCAAAAACTTTTTTAAATTTTATCTTGTATATATTTTTGCGAGGCAACCCTTGGTTGACCTCACAGATTGCAAGGACTTTGTCAGTTTATAATCCCTTATTTTTTTATTTTTTACGCCTACAGCACCTGGTCTTCCTAGGTGGTCTCCCATCCAAGTACTAACCAGGCCTGACCCTGTGGCAAACATATTATGTAGCATAAACTACATAAGTCCTTTAACATTAAAAAAACTATATTTTTTCCCTATTTCAGCTGGACGTAGGAAGGTGTGTTTTATTTTGTTTGGATGTGATTACTAGCTACAGCCAAAATGAGAGTGTAACAATAATGTTTCTAGAGTTAGTCGTGTGTGTAAGGTTTTTGTTTGCTTGAAAATGTCTTTTTTTACCTTCCTTAAATGATAACTTCGTGTATAAACAACTCTAAGTTAACACATTTTTTTCCTCAGTACTTTGAAAGTATTTCACTGTCTTTTAATATCATTCCTGATGAAAAATTAGTCTTCAGTCTAATCGTCCTTTTTAAAAAAGTTGTCCTTTCTCATAGATATTATCTTTTCTCTGTCTTTGAAGCCTTTTTCTTTCTTGGTACATTGTAATTTATTTATAAAGAACTTCTGGAAGTTCTTCCATTTATATCTGAGGATTATTGTATTATATCCATTCTGAAAAATTATTAGGCATTATTTCTCTTGCCTCCTCCCCATTCATTTTCCCCCTCTGTATCTTTGATTAGATGAATAATAGACCTTCTGACTCTGTCCTTTGTTTCTCTGAACTCTTTTTAATTTTCTATTTCTGTCTCTGTTGGCCTTTCTGTAATTTCTTCAACTTTATCTCCCAATTTATTATTACTCTCTTTAACGCTATCTCCTTCTTAATGTTCATTGACGTTTCAATATCGATGAATATATTTGTCGTGTTTAGATATTGCATTGGGTTTTATTTCAGATATGCTCTGTCATTTTTGATCATCTCTTTCTCTCCAAACTTTTCATTATAGTCAGCGTAATATTTTATATTTGGTATCTACTGATTCCAATATCTGTAGTCTTTGTGGGTCTGCTCCCGCTGCGAGTTTTTTTTTCCTGCTTTGTCTTACTTCTAGTAACTCGTTTACTTGTGCATTTTGTGCTTTTTTGATTCGAAGCTTATATTCTTTGGAGCTTTATCTGCGGGAAGTCAAAGGCTGGTGTTTGTGCTGGACGCCCGCAAGCTTGACTGAGCCAGGGGCGCTTGAATAAACTGAATTTTTGGCTAAGAGTTTTAGGGCCACGACACAGAACACGTGGGTTCTGAGCTGCAAGAGAAAGGGACTGGGAGCGTTCAGGGGAACTTTTCTCCCTCTTCCGCCACAGCCAAGAGAGGGACAGGCAAGAACAGTAAGGTGCTCCTGGACGACGGGAACACAATGCGATTCCAGCATTGCACGCAGACATCACAGCGTGCAATCACTTAGACACGCCTCGGAGGTCCCCCACTGCACACCGAGGCTCCCCAGCATAGCCCACTGCTCCCGGGCTGCAAGCCTGCACAGCACGTTAGTGGATAAAGCAACACGAGGTTAAATCAAGCTCAAGAGAAAACAAAGCATCCTCGTGAGGTGCACGAGGATGGTGCCAGCGTGACAGGGCCCACTCCTTCACGGCAGGCTTTATTTTTGGAGCAGAAAGAGCACGCTCTGAAATAACAATGAAACGTATAGTATAGCAAATGCATTCGCCGGTACCATCGTTGTTTGTCGTCACTATCATCAATTATTATTTACCGCGCGTAACTGCGTGTGCTGTACCTTTATGTGACTGGCAGTGGAGCAGGTTTGTTGACACCAGCGTCCCCACAAACACACGAGTGGTGCGTTGTGTTGGGAAGTTACAATGGGGCCGTTGTCCCTGGGTGACGAGAATTTCTCAGCTCCGTTATAGTCCCACGGGACCACCGTCTCATAGGTGGTCCACTGTTGACTGGAACGTCATAATGTGGTCCACGACCGTCCCATTTCGTCTCCCTCATCTTCAGGACAAACATCTTCCTAATTTTTCTCCTAAAGGTGTTACCTAGTAGGGTCCCCACTTTATTTAATCTTTCCTGTAGCATCTCACTCTACACAGGCACCTGGCTTGGTCCTGCAAATCCTATAAAGTCCACCCACAAAACTCAAGGCCAAGAATCAGCAAACTTTTTCTTTTTTTTTTAATAAAGGGCCAGATAATAAATATTTCAGGCTCTGCGGGACATAGGGTCCCCACTGCGATGGCTCAGCAAGCAGGCACAGACAACTCTAGATGAAGGGGTGCATCTGTGTTCCAATAAACGTTTATTTATGGAAACAGGGGGCGAGCCACGTGTGGCCTCTGGGCTACAGTCTGCTGACCCCTGCTCTCAGCCACCAGGAACTGGCAAATGCCCTCAGGGCACGTGCCAATTTCATCATGGTCTTACCAATTTGGAGTCACGCTTTCTTCCCCCATCTGGTCTCTGAGGATTTTCCTGGATTGGTCTTGGAAATGCATTTAGAAAGATGTCCTGTGCTAGATGGGGTTCCTGTGGCTGTTCCGTCCACCTCGTGGCCTGCAATAGAAGTCAGAGTCATCTCATCAGCACAGATTTCTCAAACTTTCAGACTGCTCAGAGACATTTAATAACCAGGCTTGCCTAACGTATTAAGTTAAAAGTCCTCAGGTGGACATGTAAGGTTTTTTATTCTCTCTCTTTAGCCCATCTTTCCCATCCTTAGCTACCCCCACTCCTTCACGATCGCCATGTTTTCGGCCAAATTAGAATACTCACGCTTTCTTGAGTACACCTCCCCTCCCACCTCTCTGTCATCATTTTCACGTCTTTCCCTGGACTTGCCTTACGCCTTACGTGTTTCATTCTTGGCGTTTCCCATGGCAACAGGAGCCAGTGAAAAGATGCTCTATCTTCAGATCTCCGCTCAGATACCATCTCTTTTATTTTCATCTCAGTTGGATGTTCTTTCTCCCTCTTCAGTGCTCTGCCTCATGTTATGACGGTTTGTAACACTGTTTTGCCCGCCCCTGCTAGATCGTAAGCTCACTGAGGACAAAGAATATCCATCCCCAATAACACAATATTTTGAAAATATTTACAAAATATTTGCAAAATGAATGACTACATACCATTATTATTATTTTTTTAAGTTGGGAAAACTCCGTATCTGATTGCAAAGCCCATGTCATTTTTCAAAGGTGGGGCCTTTAGCTCTTCCTAAGGTTTACCAGCTGCTCATTACGGCCATTGCATCCCTTCAGGAGAGAATGACAGCCGAGCTTATGTCCTACAAGCCTTGTACAATCCCTTTCCATGGTGCTCAAAGTTATTGCCGGCAAAATAGCGACACCACCCATAGATAGCCACTGTAATGGGTACATATTGTCACCACTTCCCATCGTCAACAAGTACTCTTTCGCAGTATGATTATTTTTTTTTCATTGCTGCTTAGTGATCCATCTTACAGATATAGCATGATTCATGTCTGGCCAGTGCTGACATTAGACTTTTCACATAATATTATAAATAATGTTATAATGAACTGCCTTGTATGTAAGTTTCCATCTCACTGCTTACTTCCTCAGAATAAATTCTATCAAATGAAGGGAATACTGAATCAAAGGGACTGAACATTTTAAAAAGCTCTTTCTGCTGCCAGATTGCAACCAGACTATTGGACCCGTTGGGACACCCACCAGCAGTGTGGTGCCCATTTAATGATATCCTCTTCAGCTTTGGAGTTTTGGTTAGTCTCAGATTTTTTTTCTTTGTTTGTTTTCGAAGGTCAATTTATCAATAAAATTCGATCACGGTTTTAAGAAAATGTACATTTCTCTTATTGATACTGAGGTGGTTATATATGTGTACACACACACGTTGATTAGCCCTTGTACTTTTTTTGTTACTTGTTCATTTATCCTTTCTGTTGGGCATTTGTCTTTTTAAGATTTACATGTTAGTAATTGTTACAAATATTTCCCCCTTTTTAGCGTATGTTTCTTTATAGCCATTTTTTACCTTAAACATTTTTTTTGACAAACTTTCAGACTTACAGAAAAGTTGCAAGATGAGAACAAAGAATTCTCAGATACTTTCCTCCAGAGTCCTCAAACATTAGCATTTTAATACATGTTTCTTATTCTTGCTGGTCTCTGTTTTTATCTATCAGTATAATTTTTATTTGAATCATTTACAAAGGAGCTGTAGGACATGAACCTATGACATTTAAAAAAAATAACTGTAAAGATGTTTTAAAATAGACTTTATTTGTTAGGACAGCTTTAGATTGACGGGAAAATTGAGACGATGATACAGAGTTCCCCATGCCATGTGACCTATGATGGACCTCACGCATCCGATCTCTGAACCGATGTTGACATAGTACAACCAGCTGAAGCCCATCATTTATTTGGACTCCCTTAGTTTTTACCTAATGTCTTTTGTTCGCTATTGTCCTAGGAGCCCATCCAGGATATCATATAACACTTCCTTGTCACATCCCCTTACTCCTCTTGCTTGTGACCGTTCCTCAGACTTTTTCTGTTGTGGATGACCTCGACGGTTTTGAGGAGGACTGGCAGGGATTTTGTCAAATGTCCCTCTCTTGGAATTTATCGAACATTTTTCTTATGATGCTCTCGGTTCTGGGGAGGAAGACCATTGAGGCGAAGTGTCATTTCCATCACATATTTTCATTACGTGAAGGGGATGTGCTGTTAACATGATTTGTCACTGTCGATGTTGACCTTGACCTGAGGACTACAGAGCCTTTAAAGGCCTGTGTAAACATAATTAGTAATACTCAGGTCAGGTCAACCATTCCAAACAAAATTTGGAGGTTTGAGTTATCTTTGAATCATCATGAAATCGATACAGTAGCTGGAAAACTGTTGTTTTCATTGTAATTCACGGACCTGAATAATATGTTGATGAGAATTCCCTAACTGTAAGGTTAAATTTACACAGAGTGTTTTGGGTGATGCCACAAACTAGGAATTAGCGTTAGCAGAGGAAGTCTTAACATCAGTCCTTGAAAACATTTCGTATATTATGTGAACTGCAAATATTTTTGTACTCATCCACATGGAGGTAGCAACGTCTGCCTGTCTGTATCCCAGATGTAGCCTTTGAGTTTCCAAGATCGTTTTGCAAGGGAGCACATCTTATCTAGAAGCGATTTAGCTGTCTTACTCTGACTATCCTTGTTTCCATCCAGTGAATAAACCTTTTGAATGTTTGAGCAGTTAAATTCTCCCACATCCTCCATTTGATCATTTCCAGGAGCCAATAAGAAAGTTCAGTAAAGTGAATCTGAATGATTTATTTGTACAGAAAGAATGAATTTCCTCTTAGTCGTACATCCGACACCCACACGATACCTCATCTGTGATGCTGGGAAAGGGACGTTTTCAGGAGAAATTCGATGCCCAATTAGTGTGTTTTAATTTAGTCAGTGGAATTTCCATCTGGCTCTGCTGTGTATTCTGGAGAGTTCGACGAGAACAGAGTCAAACGGTTTATGAGTTTGTGAGTTTTGTGTGAACATTTCACACAGGCAAGATTTTATAAATTCTGAGTTTTTCCCCTCTTTTTGTTTATGACAGGATGGATGGGGACAGGGAAAGCACACGCTACTTTTTGGTGACCAAACACCTTACTCTAAACCGTTTAAGAAAGAACTTCATAAAAATAGATGGTAGATGTCTTCTCTTCTGGAGAAACTAGAAACTTAACAGATACTGGATACTTGGCAGATAGGTAAAGGTTTTAGAATAGAAGGCACAAAACTATCTACTTTAGAGAAGAGTATTTTGTGTAAGTAACAAGTATGCGTTTGAAGCTGTTTTATTCTGTATATATGGGTGGAGGGGAAGGGCAAGGACTTGTTTGCTTTTTAAAACGTCCCTGTGTTGGGTACATTCACACACTAATATTGAAATGAATAACAGTTTACATTCAACCATCACCGACACATCCGAGATAAAACTAGCCTATTACAAAAGTGAAGTTTTCACTGAATATTTTGGATCCTATTATACTTAAAAACAGAGGCGGTTCTGAAAGTAGAGGATTCTGGCCCCCAAATCCTGATTCCCATGTTGTATCTTTTCCAGTCCATTTCAAGCAGGCTCATATTGTCTCCTGGTCCTCAGCTGTCCCATTTTATCCCTTTGACGGTGATCTTGGCCAGTACTGTCCTAAGGAGCACCCTTCCCGGGCTCCCTCACCTCTGGGGTTGTTATCACTCCATTCATTCACATCCATACTTGCTCATCCCCGACAGTTTCCCCTTGCTTCACCCTCATTATATATATTTTCTGCTTCTCGTGAAGGCGTGATCATGCCCCCTCAGATGGTCGTGCTGTGTTCCGTCTGAAGAGGGGAGTCTACCTGTGTCATTCTTGCCTTCAGGTGATTACAAACACATTCTTTTTAAGAGCGAAAGGTGATCGGATACATAGAACACCTTTGAAAGGTGGCCCCTGCTAACATTTCAGTCCGCTTGTGCTTAATCATAACTCCTGAGACATAAGCGAGCAAGCCCCAGGCAGAGACGTTTCTGAGGAGAACCTTCAGGCCTTCCAGGAACAGACCAGAAATTTCTCCATATGTCTGTAGGTTGAACCTCAGGATGTCTGTGAAGAGAGTACTGTTTCCACTGTCCCCTCAAGTTTGTTTCCCAGCCATGGAAAATGCCCCCGAGAAGGAGTTGTGTAACCACTCACGCTTAGTCACTTTATAGTTCCTGAATATTCTGTATTTCATTTCCCTGGTAGCTGGCAATAACATCTAGGATTTAAGTAGCTGAAGGGAATTCGGGAAAACCCACATACATGTCTAAGATGAGGTTTGGCAAGCTCTGCGTCTTGGTGACATAACAATGTCATAACGAGCTATTTCATCAAACAGAGGAGGCAGGAAATCCCCACCGCTGCCAGACACCCACTTAAACTCACTGGAGTCTGAGCATCCTCGTTTGCTAAGAGATGGATTCCACACAGTTTTAAATCTGATTATCAGGCTCCTGGAATAGGACTTTGAAGCTGGAGTTTGGATGCAATGAGATGGCTTTAAAAACGGGCATCTTAATGGAGTGTTTAGACAAAGGAAAGAAAACGTAGGAACGTTCCTGTGAGGGAAGCGACCGACAGCTTTGTCGTGACAAACCCAGCTCTGTGGCCGCTGGATGGAGCCTCAGCTCGGGCGGAGGGGCACACGGGCCTCACGGACCCGCTGGCCAAGCCAGCCGTGTGACACAGGGTGAGAGCTCCGGGCAGATGCTTCTCGTGCGCGTGGTTATGAATTTTTTAAGTTATCATTTTATGTAGTTTACAAATTAAAGGTATCGGGGTGACCTTGGTTAATAACATCACATGATTTTCAGGTGTACGAGATCAGAGATTGGTGTCCGATATCCGTGTGCTTAGTGCGTGTTCCTTGTCCTAAGTCTCCTTTTCTTCCGTATCCGAAATAGCGAAAGGACTCACGTGACTCAAGAACAACAACAACAAAAAACCCCAATAATCCGATGATCTTTAATTTAAGACAGAGTTTTCTAAGTTGAGGTATTACACTTATCTTTATCACTATAAAAATGATCTGATGTGTTCTGAAGTTTTGACCATCTTCAACGTTTTATCGTTCATAAGTTTTAATTGTTTAATTGTAATTTTTTGGTTCATTTTTCTGTTTTTATTGTGGATTGGATCTAATAATATGACCAAATTCCATCCTCGAATTTGACAACCTTTTATTAGAGAGGCCTGCGTACTGGAAAAGGAAGTTCGTTATTCTACTCTTTATTTCTCTCCCTTTTATACTAGCTAATTCTATCCTTCTGACTGTTTCCTCTCGGGCTACTTTCTTTGTCTAATTCTTTAATATTTCATTATATTGCTTCGGTAAGTACTGAGGTCACTAGTTACTATTATACATGTCTATTTGCTGTATTTCCTCCATTTAAGACACATATTAATTAGATTATGAATTGAGTGTTATGTTTTTATCATTTAATGGTCTACCAGTACACTGTGATTTTATCTGCGGATGCGTCTTGTCGTGGCATTGGTTTAACCTGGTACAATGGCGACCCGCTCTGCTCTTCTTAAATTTGTGCAGGTGTCTTAGAATGTAGACCATATTGTTACTTCAAAGGTTGACATCTGTCCACGTTTCCACAACCCCTGTAGACAGCCGATTGCTGGATTTTGCTGTACAGTGAAGTCCAGTCTATTTGATTATGACATTATCGTTCTATCTCCAAATTTACATCTTCAGCCCTAAATTCTCCCCTCAACTCCAGCTTTGAATGTCTCATAGACATCTGTATTTGTTTCCTAGGGTTGACGTGACAATATGCCACAACTGAATGGCTTAAAACAACAGAAACTTCTTGTCACACAGCTCTGAAGGCTGGAAGCCCAAAAATTAAGGTGTCAGCAGGGCCGTGCTCCCTAAGAGTCTAGGTAGAACCCTTCCTTGCCTTTTCCAGCTTCCGTTCCTGGCTGTCAGTTCTTGGTGTTCCTTGCCTTGCAGCTGCTGTCACTCTAATCTCTGCTCCATCTTCAAATGCACGATCTCCTAAAGACGGTCGTCCTGTTGGATTAAGGGCCCACCCTACTCCAGTCTGGCCTCATCTTAATTACATCTGTAACACCCCTTTTTAAAGGAAGATCTGGGGCAAGGTTCTAGGTGCTGGGAGTTCAGTATTTCTTTCCGGGGGAAGGGATGGCCCAAATTTTAATATGATTTTCACAGAAGATCTTAAAAAATATTTACATACTTTTTAACAGCTTTGTGGAGAGATCTTCCTGTGGTTTTTTTGAAAGGTAGTTTTTGTTTTAGGACCTTTGTATTTGCTGAGTCTCTGCCTCAGTCCCCTTCCCCATGTCGTCTGCTCCTGGCTTACTTGCATGATTGAGCTCACGGCTCAAAACTTAGCCTCCTCTGACCAGGTTATCTGAAATAGAAACCCTCATCCACTCACACGTTTTCACACGTGCCACTGTCTGACATTTTGTTGGTTTACTCTCCATTTCCCCAATGAGAATACAGGACCTGTGGGAGCAGGAAATTCATCTTGCACCTGACCATTGTATTCCCAGGGCCTGGAACAGTGCGTGGCACACAGTAGATGCTCGATAAATATGTGTCGAATGAGTGCAAGAATGAATGTGATCGTAGTATCATCTGCTTCCCTGTTGCTTTCTTGAGCAGAGAGCTGAGTCAGCAGGAACACGAAGATATGGGAAGAGTGTTTGAGTAGTGTGTGAGAGGAGAGTACGTGCAAAGGGCCCGAGGCGAGAGTGTGCTTGGCATGTTTACGTAGCTGTGCGCTTGGACAGTGAGTGACGTGAGTGGTAGGAGACGTGATTGGACGAGGGGTGATGCCGAGCCCCTCTCCCCTTGCCCCGGATGTCCTGGCCACCTGGTGTTTCTGCCCTGGCCTTTGGAACGACTGTCTCCTCATTCTCAGGTGGTGGTTTCAATGCGACCTCCCTCTGTTATTATTCTATGTCACAGTGCTTTATTGTATTTGTCACCAGTAGTAAATCTGTTTACTTCTTTATTTCCCTCCTTCCCCTGCCACTGCCCCATCCGACACTTAAATGCCACATGGGTCAAGGCCATGTTTGTTTGGTAGCTGTCGGGCTCTCTGAACCTAGCACGGTGTGTGTCCCAGTTGAGGGAGTGAACAGAGATAATCTGTTGGTAAACAAGCTCCCCAAAGTACTTTAATTCGGTTTATAAAAACTTGTCTCTCTCTGACCGGGTGGAGAGAAAGAGAAGAAAACAAAACAGCAGCCCTATCTAAACAAGTCCCTGTCTTCCTTATTTATTACCCAATAATACAGTTATGTTCCTCCCATTCTCCGATGTGACATTTCTTGATTCCCATGACCTCACAGCGTATCCCTCGTGAATACTAAGGCTCTGTTTTTCTCTTACCACATGTATCAAGTTTTTACCCCAAATATTTTCCCAGTGTTTCTTGGTTTTCTTTTCACGTATTCATCATAGCATTAACCTTATAAGGCATACATATTTCTAGTCTGGGCTTAAAGAAGAAAAAAGTGAAGTGAATTGACTACAGTTAATAAGTATCTCTATAAGCTCTTATTAAATGGTTTGTTTAGCGATTTTGCATCTGTTTATTGTGTGCTTATGATAGACGAGGCACGGGGCTGGGCCCTGGGGGTGCAGGGATGGGGGGTGCTGGCACGAGCTAAGCTGGAAAGACACGGTTTCTGCCTTCCCCAAGCTTATGTTCCCTTGTGAGAGAGATTAAAGGTTATTTACATAGGAAATTATCCAATTGCAATTGACACGCCAGTGACACACAGAGGGGTATATGATGTTATTCTGCAAGTGTCTTAGAGTGGGACCTGAGCTAGCCTCAGGGGTCAAGGAAATCTTTGCTAGTTGCCTCCCCAATAATCACACTTTCCTTTTCTGTTACCAACAGAACCCCGATCTTGTTTGGATCGGCAGAGGGTCCAGCCCGAGAACTCCATGTTTATACCTGCCGTGCAACTAGAGGTGTCCACGACGATGGAGCCTTAACCGGTGGGATGGCGAACGTGAGCTGGGGAGTGCTGGGTGAGTGTCGCTTTCCTGTTACGGGCACCACCTCCTCATCCTCTGCTTTTCCTTCCACCTCCTGCCTGATGGGAGATGTCCCTGACGTGACATGAGGATTGGAGTCACGTGCTAACGATGGTGGAGCCGGGACCATGGGTGATGTCTAGGACCTGCTGCATCCAGCCTGGATTTCCTGTGCCTTGATTTCTCGTCAGGGGGTGACGATGAGCCCTTATTTGGTTAAGCCACAGGAGATTAATTTCTAATCAATACAGCTTCCTCGCAGATGTGACATTTGAACTGGGCTTCGAGGGGGATGAGTAGCAACTAACTGGGGAAAGGGGGCCGGGGAAAGAGCAATTCTCGAGTGATTTGCTTGGACTGAGGGTCTTTTAATGTGGGGGGGGGTGTTCATCGTCTGAGTTCAAGGGTATGGGATTGATGCTTCTTAAATACTCTGAAATTGGCCTTGGGGATGAACCTGGTGGAGGAGAAAAGCCTAGTAGTAGTAGTAGCAGCAGTAGCAGTAGAGATAATAGTAGTAGTGATAGTGGCAGTAGTGATAGCAGTGGTAATACTAGCAGCAGCAGCAGTAAAAGTAGTAGTAATAATAGCAGTAGTGATAGTAGTAGTAACAGCAGTGGTAATAGTAGTAGCAGCAGCATCAGTAATAATAGTAGTGACAGTAATAGTAGTCATAGCAGCAGCATCAGTAATAATAATAGTAGTGATAGTAGCAGTAGTAATAGCAGTGATAATAGTAGTAGTAGCATCAGTAGTAATAATAGTAGTAGCAATAGTAGCAGTAGTAATAGCAGTGGTAATAGTAGCAGCAGCATCAGTAGTAATATAATAGTAGCGATAGTATCAGTAGTAATAGCAGTAGTAGAAATAGTAGCAGCAATAGTAGTAGAAATAATAGTGGTAGTAACAGGAGTAACAGCAGTGGTAATAATAGTAGCGATAGTAGCAGTAGTAACAGCAGTGGTAATAGTAGCAGCAGCATCAGTAGTAATATAATAGTAGTGATAGTAGCAGTAGTAATAGCAGTGGTAATAGCAGTAGCAGCAGCAATAATAATAGTAGTGGCAGTAATGTAGTCATAGCAGCAGCATCAATAGTAATAATAGTGGTAGTGATAGCAGCAGTAGTAACAGCAGCGATAGTAGTAGTAGCAGCAGCTAGCACTCGCAACGTGCCAGCCGTTGTTCTGAGGATTTACACGTGTGACCTCATCCAGTCCTCACGGCAGCCCTTTGGGGAGGGTGCTCTGGTCCCTCTTCACGGTTTAGGAAACTGAAGCAAAGGGAGAGGAAGCCACTTGTCCACACTGCATAGCTCGTACACGGAGGAGTCGGGATTGGAACCCGGGTGGCGTGGCTTGGGAGCCTGAGCTTCTGCGTGACAGGCAGCGCTCGACCCAGACCTTGAACTCGCTCCCGTGTCCCTCCCTGTGAGGGCCAGCGGGATTCCCGCGATGGACGCGCAAACACGAAGCGTTTTCACTGAGGCGAGCACATCCCGGATTCTGTTCCGCGCCAGCTGATGAGCCAGCTCGGCGGTGGTGTCGGGAAGCATCACGCACAGCTTCTCCGTTTTATGTTCGGGATCCCTATCGAAAGAATTGTTCCTGGCATAAAGAAAGGTAGAGAGAGCTGTATCTGGCCCTACCGTTAAATCTATACCCTGCTGCAGATGCTGCTGCCTCGGTCCCGTTATGATAAAAATAGCTCCCCCAGCAGTACAAGGCTTAGTCCGGCTTCGAGACCTTGCTCCGTCCGCCCTCCACGGCTCCTTGGGGGTATCCGCCCCTCGCACGATCCAGATCTACCCCTTTAGGGCCAGCTCGGGGCGACTCAGAGCAACCCACTAATTCCCAGTTCGAAGCTGGGTTCCATAACTGTTCGTTACTGGTCGGCGACACGATTCGTAGAGATGCTGAGAGGAAGTGTTTAGAGACTTAGGGGCACTTCAGCGTTACCTGGACATCCAGGCGTGTGACCCACGAGCTGGGCCTGTGGACAGGGCGTGGCCGCTCCGGTTGCAGTCGACTTGACATGATGAGGTGGATGCAGCGTGAGTATGCTGCTGTCATGGCCACTAGGACCCCTTGTTGGTCCCCGATGAGATGGAAATTAGAACAAAAGTGTGTGGGACTCGCTGCTCTAACGCTCATCCATCTTTCCTATTTTTGGGACTCACCCTGGCATTTTGGCCTGCATCACGTAATCTCACACTGGACCTTATATATTGTTCCGTGGTGGTCCCACCTCCTTGCTTGAACTGCGGGACCTGTGATGGCAGAGGCTGTCCCTTCTCTTGTACCTGCCACAGCACTTAGCCTGACACCGGCTGCATACGGTATTGTTCTGTTTTGCGACGATTCAAATTCTATGATGAGCTAGGGTTGGACAGGTAGAAAGAGGAGAATCTCCTTTGCCTCACTCGGTGCTAAAAGAGAACAAAAATCTCTATTCACTCGGTTTTTAGAAATGCAAAATCGATAAGGGAAAAACTGTCGTAATGACCACTTATGGGGGTCGCTTATGTGCCAGGCGCTGAGCTGGATGTCTGATCTACTTACACATAGTTTTTCATTTATTTAATCTTCATACCATCTCTTAAAAGTAGGTATCATTCATTGCTCCCATTTTTCAGACAAAGAAAGTGAGGCATCTGAGAGATCGAGCAACTCGCCCAAGATCCCACAGCTACTGAACAGGGGTGGTCCGTCTGATCCGGAGCCCCCCGGCCTTTTCCGATTCCCGTTAGTACTCTGTGACAGCAGTTCATGTCACTGGAGGTAGAATAGACTTTAAACCAACTCTGTTTCTGTTTCTTTGTAATTGCTTCTATGTCTTCACGTCTTCATTAAAGCATTTTCTTTATAGTCTTAATTTTTACTTTAGAGGATGATGCAAAAGTTATGCTCGGCCTAGGCCTTCCAGCAAATGACAATTCCAGCTTTACCTTGGCATTCTTGAGAGAAGAAAGAGACAAAGCCTTCTTCTCTGGGTTGTAATGAGGCTGTAATTCGGTCCCCTTGCCAGGGCGGCTGGAACATGCAGCCTTGGCAGAGGTCTGTGTCCTGGCTTTGCGAGCAGCCAATGGGTTACATGCTTCTCCCATGTGTCATCGGCACGGTTTCTAGTATGGGGTTTTCAGATGCCGCTTTCAGGGTTCTTTGGGGATAATTGCTTTTTAGTGTTTTTTGGTAGTTTCTGTGGCTTTGGGTATTGAATGTACATATATGTGTATCAGTTCATAACACAATGTCTTTGAAAATTATGGGACAGCCTGCTATCCTGAGTTAGAACCGAGTGGCAGTTTAGACGAGACAAAGGCACGCTTACTCTCGACGAAGACACTCAACCTGGTTGTGTAATCATCCTCCAGAACTTCTGTTTATAATTGCACACCTCTAGATGTATTTTAGACAACAGTAATGATCACTTAAAATTTGAAAGAGGGAAAATGAAGATTTTTTTTTTTTAATGATGTTTGAATTTCTAAATCAGAATCAGATCTAGCCAGTAAAAACGGTTTTTATGTTTTCAAAAACAAGGTTACTTGGTATGGTCTTCATTCAACGTAACTTCTTTGGTCCTTAACCAATTCAAAGGAAGTTTGATTACGGAAAGTTGGTTGAGAAACAAATTCTGTGTTTTACTTTTTTTTTTTTTTGAGGCGATCTAGCAATTAAAAGAGAAAACAGAATAATTGTGACTCAGGATGTTATTATAATTATGGAGGAGAAACAGAAGGAAGAAAAAAAGTAAATGTCCCTCTCTGGAATTTAAGTGGTCTGCCGAAAACTAGTTTACTTGGTGAGGCACCTCTAAAACAAATGTATAAAAAAAAAAAGTAAGTCATTTCTCTTTTGCCAGTAATCTGTTCCATCACTGTCCCTTTAATCCCTCGCATCTAATTGGCAATCACAGTCTTAATTCTATCTGCTAAATGAAGCTTTTAATCTGTCCCTTCCTCCAGTCTGACCTATTCTATCTCTTCCCCTTTATCTCCTTCACCCCTGGAGCCACCTTCTCCCTCCACCTTTCACAGGCTATCAGAATGACTGTGCTTCCCCAAGACATACCTTGAGGTCTTACCTTTTATTTCTCACAGGAAGAATCGGAAAAAGACGAGATAAAACAGAGACAGAAAATAAGGGTAGAGGACAAGATAAAACACAGAGCCCTTGCCTCTTAATTCTTGCCCACCCTTCCTTCTTCATTATCTCTGGTATTCTAGCCTCAGGGACAAGCCAATTACTCCTAGGTCTGACCTTTCCATGCACTGTGTGCTTAGTCTGGAATGTTCTTCACCAGCCTGCCTTCCCTCCCCGAGGCTCAGTGAAGGTTTGGCGTCTTCACCTCCTTGGTGATCTCCTCCCTCCTTCCTCTGCTTCCGTTGAACCGAAATCCCAGTGCGTGTTCAATATTAATCTAGGTTGCTTAAAGGTTAATTATTACATCGGCATCTAATAATTGTGTTTTAATAGCTGTGTGGCATTGTGGTCGAGGCCTTGGGCTCTGAATGCTGACTGCCTGGATTGTAGTTCTGCCTTTGCCATTGCCAGGCTGGATTGTCTGGGCAGATCACTTAAGCGATCTGTAATTCACTGTATTTCCTCTGTCACGGGACGGTCACAAGAGTACCCACTTGCGTGAGGATTCGGTGAATCAGCCCACAGGAGCCTCTTGGAACACGGGCTGCGACCGCTGGTGTTTATGGAGCAATTTGTTCATTCCATGAAGAAGTCATCCCGTGAATTCCATTGATCTGATTTCAGAAAATGCTTCAAAAATATTTTCTTTTCGTGATTGCCGAACTCGTTCGTAAGATAAAGAATGGGGCGATGCTAAAAAATGAGCTGTAACAAATTGCTATTCCTCAGGAGAATGAGAAACGTTTAAAAACAAAGGAATGTTGTACTCTTGGCCAGAAGAGTTTAATGCAGTTCTTGAATTTTAGTCATTTTAGTCATTCGTAGATTATCTGGAGTTTATCAGGCACATTTACTCGGTTTCTGAAAAAAATATCAGGGCTTAGATGAAGTGCCCGGCGTGGAATGGCGAAACGTCCACAGCAGACCCGGAGTGGGGACAAAAAGCCCTGAGGACCAGCTCCTCAACGATTGTCATCAAGGGACGGCATTTTAGTGTCACAGTTGTCCCACGCTTGATTCCAGGTTTCCCCTTTAAAAACGAGGCTGAAATGAACACGCTTTTCCCCCCAAACTTCTGTGCCCCTTTTAACGACTTCCTCCGGCTGTACCGATCAAAGCAGAATGATCAGATTAAAGGAAATAACTGACGAAACCATCAGGTACTAATTGCTACTTTGACCTTCCAAGTAGGTCGCGTGTGTTTGTGCTCATCACCGGGGTTTGGCAGACGAAGGAGGAGGAAGAAGGACAAACGGAGAAGGTGTCTCTTGCCCTCGTGAGGGAGGGAAGCCTTCTGTCTCGCTGGCGTTTTTAAATAATTAGTCGTTCGTACGAGATTTACACTTTGCATTTTTCCCAATTTTTCGGATCTCAGGCATTTTAATAACTGAGACATTTCCTATCTAATGCTTTTTTTTTTTAAATCGACATACATTAAGCATAAGAGGAAAAGAGAGCCTGTTCATTTGCTATTAAGCATGTATTAAGTATGACCAAGAAGAATCACAAGACTCCAAACTCTAAAGAGGGCGACATTGGAAATCAAAGACACTCGGTCTGGAACTTAAATTCTCCTCTACAGGGTGCGAGTGTGTAAAGGTTGATTAATAACAGGCTTTTGGTGAAGGAAGAGACATCTGATATATACTGTTTGTGGACCAAATGTCAGGGTGATATCGTTTTTAAAAAGCACCAGACCTATTAGCTTCCTTCCTCTTTTTATCCAAAAAGAACGTGAATTGGAAAGATGAGTACCTAATTCCGTGATGATTGACAGGGCTGTTTATTACCTCACTCAGTTTTTTTTCTTGGGCCCTCTGTGGAATGACTATGATGTGGAAAGGACTGTTTTGATACTTCTTTCTAAAAAGTAGCTAGACCTGACGGTTTTCACCAGAGATACTATGTTTTTAAAACTCGGATGTTTCAGGTGGCATTCTGGGGACCAGGGCGTGGGAAGGAGGGGGTTAACCGCGGTGAGGGGGGGCGGGGCCAAGCCTCTGGCTGACTCCTCACTAGGAAATCTGGTATTTCAGGTTAGCCAGGCCTTGGGGATGGCTGCTCCTTTGTTTAAGAGAAAAAGTGCTTCAGATCTAGCTGTGCTCTCAGACGTGACTTGTAGGAAGTGAATTCTAGACCTTTCTAGCATCAGAAAGTAAAATTCTGCAGTGCCTGGGACAGACTTCACACCACGCCAGGGGCCCAGGACAGCTCTGAATCCCCAAGGTCACCCATGGCCACAGCCCGGCCCCACAGGGCACCCCGCACACTGGGAATAGATCCGAGACATGGTGACACGGTCCACAAAGTGTTGAGTGTCCGTCTTTCTTGACTGGGAGCTATTTATTTCCCTCCTATTTATTGTGAGATTAACTTTTTTTTTTTTTGGCTAAAAGTCATATTGAAGTTGCCATTTTCATTCTCAGATAATTTTATTTTGCTGCTTTTCATATTTTGAGATTCACGTATTTAGATTTCTCCGTGAGTGGATTCCCTCTTGGGGTGTTTTGTTTTTTTTTCCTTCGTTGCTTCATTTAACCTGTGACCAATGGGTTAAATAAAAATACCGTGTGCTCCTAAATTCTTGTTCAAGTCCTGATAAAAGGGAATACATCGCACTGCTCATTCCTGCTCCGTCCTCATCCTTCGGACTCATGTCAAAAATCACGTTGGAAATTTCTTATCTGTCACAAGCCCGGGTTTATTTTGAATCAAACTGATGGGTTCCTTTAGGAATTTACCTGCTAAGCACTGTGAGACTCAAAAGAAAAACAAAGCCTCTTCCTCCCACCTCCTACGTTCTAGCTGGGCTCGTAAATCAAATCTGCAGAGACAGATCAACAGGACACAATCCCATTTTAATCCATGCGCGTGGGGAATTCACACAGGCATGAACATTCCAAAGATGGGGAGGTGACGTAGGGTCTAGGTGACTATTTGGACAAAGGAGGACGTAGAAGGGTGTCTGTAACACGGGGAGTGGGGACAGGATCAGATTTCAAAAGTGAGAATGGGTGATTTGCGGAGATTTGAGGAAGAGCTGAACAAATAAGGCAAGAGAATTTTTGCAGGCGATTCAACAGATCAGACACGGGGTCACCTAGCAAACAGGCCCCGTTGGACACCCTTGCATTTACCAGACTCAATTCAAATTAGGCTGGTATGGCACGCACTCCATGTCCCTTTCTTCGTCTCACCCTCTGAATCACTTAGGCACAAAAGCGGGGGTGGTGGTCAAAGGTTCTTTCTGAGTCCCCCCTTTTCTTGATAACCACCTTAAATGAAGAGCACTGTCCCAAAAGGCAGCTTTAGGATGGCCAACTTTGGTCCCCATCAGCACTGACTTGTCAGTTGCTCACTTGTGTATGTATCATCCTGTAAATGTTCTCACGGCAGCTCATGGACCTCTTCCATCCTCCAGGCCATACGGGGTGCCCGAAGGGAAGAAAATAGATAAGAGACATGGTCAGAAGGGAGAGGAAGCCCAGTGGGGCTGATACCCCGGAATCTGAAATAAACTAGAGACTTGTATCGTGGAGAGTGGTAGACCAGAAGTCTGAAAACGCCAGCGCTCTCTACTTACTCATTGTGGGAAATGGTGCCGTGTCATTGAACCTCTTGAGTCCCCGTTTTCGTCACTCGGGAAGGGGGAGCGGTGACACCTGTGTGGCCCGCTTCCCCTAGGACGATTGTGAGACTCCCCTGAAGTTCTGTATGCAGAAACACTTTGGAAGCTCCAAAGCGCTTTTCAAGAGTAATACGTGTAATTATCATTTTGGAAGGAAAATACACGAGGCAGGCAGGAGAGTGCATCCAAATTGGAAACTCATTCTGGACTGAGGTTTTAGTGGTCACTGTGAAGAGTGCTCCTTGGGGAGTAAGCTAGAGGGATGTTTGGGGAAGAACATTCCAGACCAAACAGCAGTGTGGAGCAGGGGCCTCCAAGGACCAGGAAGGAGGCTGGAAGGCTGGATGGAGCACCGTGAGCTGGGGGGAGGAGCAGGAAGTGAGGCCTGCGTGAGGATGGGGCCGGGGTTGGGGGTGGGGATGGGGGAATGGGGGTGGGGTCTGAGCAGAGGAGGGGCGGGTCCCTCTGACCCATATTCCTCTGCGGAATCGGCTGGAGGAAGGCGGGAGACAGCCGGGAGGCTAGCTGAGAAGCTTCAAGTCAATCCAGACAAAGACGGTGCCTGGACCACAGCGCTGGGTGTGGGGATGCTGAGGAAGGGGTTGGAAGGAAGGGCCACGAGGACGTGTGATGTGCGGGAAAGCGGTGATTCCCACAGCTGGCCTGGGTGACCGGAAGGAAGGGGTGCCAGTAAGGACATGGCAGGACCGCCCATAGAGCAAGTCTCGGGGGACGACGAGGAGCCCAGGTCCCCCGTGCCTGAGATGACTATTAGTTATCTGGACTGCTATTGAATTTTAAGGTAATGAATTCGAGGGAGCAAATTTCTTTATTCATGTAGGAAGGAAATCCCACACGTCGCCCCAGGAGTGAAAATGAAAATCACCTTTTTGCATAGAGCATTCTGCCGCTGGCCGCTTCCTGCTGGAGCACGACAAAGATCCATCCCTCTGAGGGCGGACGACAACCTGGATTCCGCTTCAGACCCCTTGTGCGTGTCTGATGTTCGCCTCATTGTCTAGGGAACTTATTTTTATAGCAAGCTCATTGAAAAAAAAATTGCCAAGTGTTACCGTGTCTATTTCTTGCCATATCTGAAGTTACATGGAATCCAATTTATCTAATTACTGAGGTCTTGAGTGTCCTTGAGAAACAGCAGTTGGCCACCATTCATCAACGAATGCATGCTGAGGGCCTACTGTGTGCTGGTGGCTTCTCTGTCCTGATAGGTACAAGGTCTCCTGAGACCCTTAGAGCTTTGTGCCTCCGAACTGGCTCGTTCTACACCAATCACTTTCCTTCCGCGTCGGTGACACTTATTATTTTTCTTACGTTTGCTTCTCCACACGTATTACCCTTTAGAGCGTTTGCTGTCACTTCCATTTCGCCTGTCGAAACACCGTTTTGTTTTCCCTTTGCCTTCTCAGCAGAGTTCCGGTTAGCCGAGGTTGCCGCACGGATGACTCTTGGATAAGTGAGACGTGACGCATTTTGCGTTTTCCCCTCTGTACCTTGGCGTTACTCCTGGCTTTGCGTAGCTTTCTGGTCTTCATTGAAGCACACGGACAAGCCAGGAAAGTTCCAGGGCTGGGACGGTGCTCAAGAGCTACCAGTCCATCAGATCCGACTGGCCAAAAACAGTCAGAACGGCATATTCGTTATTTACATCTATGCATAACTAGGAAAGGGCCCCAAGGTGCGTTATCCCAAAGCCGCCTTTTCGGGGTATTATTGATTTTAAGCTGTTTGTTAAGAAACCAGACTCAGAAAGAACCATCGGCCCTTCCCGCTGTCCCGCCTGAGAGCTGCAGAGGGAAGGACCTGCTTCGGAAAGGCGGTCGTAGGATGCTCACCTTTAGCCTCACCTGAATTACGTGGGGTCAATAAGGGGGCTTCGGGCAGGTGCCCAGTTCTCGGCATGCCCCGTCCATCCCGTTGTTTCTGAGCTGCCAGCAAGAATTTGCCCACCAGGTGTGTCCTGCTCTTGCCCAAATACCCGTGAATCTAATACCCCCTGCGCCCCCTTTTCTCCTTTGTCCAAAATGTCACATATCCCCGACCTTGCCTCCCTGTCTTTGGAATTTTCACGCCTACGTGAATTCCCCACGTGCGTGTTTTAAAATTTGATTTTTCTCCTGTTAATCTGTCTCTGCTAATTTGACTATGAGCCTGGCTAGAAGGATTTAGAAAGTGGGAGGAAAATGATTATTATTTTTTTATTTACCATACTGGTTTGTATACTTTCCTCAACTGGATTATACATTCTGCTTCTATTTCTGTAAGAATGGTATTTTTTACAGAGGGATGTCCCAATGCATGTTGGTGATAACTGAGGCCTCACGGGAAGAAACGGCTCGTGGGGAGTGTTACTGAAACTAAGACTGTGCACACCACAGAAATTAATGTCGACAAACAACAACATGTTGCTAGATATTTGTATCCGGAAAGCTGGATTTATCATGGAGTTGTCTTAAAAAAAAAAAAGTATTGCCTGGTCAAAAAATTATGTTTAATTCTAAGCATTGAACGATCAACCATAGTTCTCCCAAGGCAAGCATTCTTCCGACAGCTGATGGTTCAGAGTTTTTGCTGGAATCCCAGTGGTTTTCCAAGAAAATGGGCAGTTTGCTGATGAAGCTGCTCACGACCTCTCTGGCAATCACGAGAGGTGGTGAGTGTTCATTTGTATTCTCTCAGGCTTATCGCGTTCTTGCTCAGTCTAGCGGCGACTGATGAGGTCCGAATTTTCATCTCGGTCACACCGACGACAAGACTGTGACGTCACAAAATTGTCTTCGCAGAGCGAGGTCCAGGCCTGCCACCGCACAAGCCAACGCTGACAGCCGACATCCGGAGTCTCGAAACTGCTGAATACGCAGAGTGGGGAAGGATAAAAGCCATCCACTCAAAGGGAAGTTTTTGATATATTTTTTTGTCCTGCTTCCTTCTTGTCACAAGACGGCGTGGAAGCTTAGTATCGTTCCAAGCGGGGGCATGAAGCGGTAAGTGAGGCCAGAGAGATGAGTTTGAAGGACAGAAACGTTGCTTGGGGACCGCTCGGGTCCCCAGGATGGACGTTTGGCCGGAGCTCGTCCATGCAGTCAGGAGGGATTGGTTTCCCAGCTGTTCTGCTGTCTTTTCCTCATTAGTCTTTGCTCACAGGGTCTAAACCAGATACCGGATCTCAGCGCCTACAGAGCCGGTCAAGCTGCAGCTTCTCATGGGTGACTCACGGGCCCCAGCGAACCACCTACTGTAAGGGCTGGACGTGGACCACAGGCCACAGCTGGCCGCGGCTCGGCAGCCTGTCAACGTGACCTCGGCCCTTGGCTGCTGGCCGCTGCTGCCGTCATCTTCATGGGGTTTCGACTTAGGTCCTGCTCTTTATTTTGCTGAAACCAGCGTTTCTCAATTGCTCCGAAAAGGTCTGGGAGGACATATTTACTCGTTGCTTCAAATTTACGAGTTTTGGAGGCGAACACAGTCGTTAAGTCCCAGAGCATACGTACTAGGGCGTGGAAATGATTCATTCCACAAAGAATAAAAGTGTTGGCCCGTTCGAGGCTCGGTTATGATCTGCTGCTATCTATCTCATCATAAGCATCCTTCAGGATGACTCGTTTCTGAAGGAGGATGCCCTCCTGCTGCGTCTGCTCCCTGCCAGCCCTCACCTCCACTCAAAGGCCCGGATTCACAGCTTCACTAGAGACAGGTGACATGTCGTCCCTGCCCACGGGCGGCTTCCCCACCTGTCGTGGGTACGAACCAAAGCCCGGGAGCCACAGAACCACACCCAGAACCAAGGAGGAGTACCAATAGGGTCCAGCCTAGAGTCAGAAAATCATTTTTGCCTCGGCTTGTACCCTCATACCTGCATCTGTTTTCATCCAGCGTTTGACTTAGTATTGTCTTAAAAAAAAAATGTTTACTGGACCGATGATAGACACATCGAGTCAGAGGCCGCGCTGTCGGCATCTTTCCATCTCTTCCCCATTTCTAGTACATTCCCCGCCACGTGGGGCACAGCCCTGCAGCCATCACCGGGGCCTGCAAGCATCTGATGACATCATCATCGACTCGGAGAAGATCTGCTGAAAAGGTCCAGCTTGGGCTCTGCTCTGAGACAGCGAGGTAACACACTGCCCAGAGATGATGAGTCATCTGTTCTGAGCCTTGAGGAAGAACCTGAAACGTCAGGACAGAGTGGGGACGCATGCCAGCTTGCTGGGGTGCCTGGAGCAGGGCCGAGTGTCAGGGGTCAGGGAGGAGGCCAGCCACGATGTGTTGTAGAATAACCGGGGTGCTAGGGCGGCTGGATATCGTAGGAAGGCATGACAGACGCGCCGTGGGTCGGATGGATGCCAAAGGAATCGCACTTTGTCCCCCCCTCCTGATTTCGTGCTGAAGGCGCTGTCTGCATCCGTCTCTTAGCGCGGTGGTTACACGCGGGGTGGTGCCTGCCGGGGGGTGGGAGGCGTCTGCTGATACGACTTCATCGTACGTCTCTTTGAAGTGTGTGAGCTTTGCTTGTGCGTTTGTTCAGGAGACAGGCTGAGAGCATCTGGAAACACTGTTCGAAAACTGGATTCTGAGAATTTATTTTTTTTCTTGGAAGGAATCTGGGTGACTTTTGTAGCGAGGCCATAGAGGAACCGTATCCTTAAAATCTTTAAAATCAGAGGGATGCCTAGCTTGGGGGCCAACTGCTTGAGATCGAGAAAGCAGGGGAAAAAAAATAGCAAGTTTGGGGAAATCAATGAGCTTTTTGGTGAGAATGATGGTGGGGTGAGTAGGAAGAGATAGAAATGGCTCCTTGATATCAGGACTTGAGTTCAAGAGAGGCTGGGGCTGGGGAGGGGTTTAGCAGACGACAGTGGTATATGCAAGTGGGGGACAGCACCTCGGGGACGCAGGTGGAAGGGGCTTTTTGACGGGTTCAGGGCCCTAGAACCACCGGAAATTGTAAGTGATATTTCCTGCAACATTTCCTGTCCATACCCTTGATCAGATTCTTTGAGGTGTCCAGAGGTGGAGCCATCAGCAGTGTAGACTGGGTAGAGCAAGGTTAGAATGCTGAGGTGAATTTGACCTTGAAGGAGCACGTGGACAGGAGCCGTGGAAAGAGCCAGACTGATGAGGAGGACAGAAATCTTTCCCAGAAGTTGGGAGGACGGGTGGGCAGGGGACGGCGTGGCCCGCGGGCCGAAACGGTGCCTCGACGTCGGGCAGGATTCAAAGGACACAAGGCGTTGGTCATCAGGAAGTCATTGGTGACCGTCGTCGGTGGCGTTCCGGAGAGCAGGGTGAGCGGGAGGCACGTCGTGATGAGCTGGGGACGGGAGCCGGGGCCGGGACAGCCGGGTTCGCCGCCGTTTTCTGGGGCGTTAACATTTGACGAGAGGGAACGTTTCCTGAGTTCCTGAGAAGGGGCCGGGACACGGGACACAGGTGTCCACGCGGGCAAGGGGGGCAGGCTTTGCTCGCATGGATGCGAGGGCCTTGCGGGAGAGCATGGCACTGATCAGGTGATGACGCAAAGCGAGAGTGTCATCGCTCACTGGGTCAGTGCTGGGGCAGGGAGAAATGGTGCCCCAGCGCTGAAGCAGGACCTGACCTGGGCTCAGAAAAAAGGGTCCCCAAGGGTGCGACGTTGGAGCTCAGACCTGAAGGGCGAATTGGGCGAAATAGTTACAGCTGGGGCTGGGGGCAGAGAGCAGAATATTCCAGGCAATGGGGATTGCAAGTGCAAAGCCTCCTGAGTGTGGAGAGAGCTAAGGGGACAGTGACAGGTGGCCCCACCGAGTCTTCTACATGACAGTAAGGATGTGAGTCTAAGAACAATGAGAAAACTGACCTCCTGGGGACGGTTTCCCATCCTTCTGCATTTTGAAATAAAGTAGAAGAATCCAGGTGAGAAGTAATGATAGCTTGGACCAGCAACCCGGCAATGAAAAAGAGACGCAGGCGGGTTTAAGAATGACGTGGCCCCCCGAAATTAGCACCAGCAGCTAGGAGAGAACGTGGGGGCTTAGAGACCTCCCGCAAAAGGTGACGTGTTTTCTTTGGGTGCTGGATCCTTGAGCTTCTTTGTAAACAGAGCGAAAGAGCTCGAAGAAATACAGAACGGCAGGGACTTGTGGGAAGCAGAATCGGAAACACGGGTTCTCTAAGGTGAGAAGGGGCTGGTCCATTTATCGGTGGAAAGGCGGCCAGTTGAGGCTTTGCAGCCTTGATCCACAAAGGGGAACTAGGACATGTATGGGGGTGAGAGAGACTGGGCCCCCCCCCAAAATAATAGAGACGCACCAGACTCTGGAGGAAGAAGCAGGAAAGTCTGAGATGGGTCACAGCGGAGACACAGTGGCCCTTTGTGTGCGTGCACAAGTATTGCCTCGTCCTCAATGCACCTCGCGAAGTCCATATTTCAACTTTATAATTGGAAACAGAGGCAGGAAGCTGAACCGTCCAAAGGTCATTCGGACATCTTTTTCCTGAATTTACAAGACGGCGTGGCCTGCTGCTGACGTCGGGGCGGGCTGGGCGAGTGTGGTCACGTCAGAAAAACACCACCTCTGCTCGTGGGCCGGCCACGTTACGGGGGCGAGCCGGATCGCGGCTTTGCAAAACGGTGGTTTTCATTTCCTACCGGCAATTTAGTCCTACCCTTGAAACACCCAATGAAAGCAATCCGTCTTTAAAAATAGGCCTTTCTTTTTTTAAAAAATTTCATATGAAGGGCGGGGAGACACTGTGTGTGTCCGATCTATCCACACAAAGGTGCTGATGGAGTGTCCTCCTTTAGAAAATAATTAGAATCAGCTGACCTTTCCCAACATTATCTGAAGTCATCAATCCATGCCCATCCCCCACCCCTCTTTTATTTAAATCTAGTTATGGAATATCCGCTAAAATGGAGCAGGCTCTGAAACTGTGACTGTGTTTAAGATATCAGATCCTCATTGCGGGACCTCTGAGTGAATGTCTACATTTGTGGCGTCTCCTATTTTCGAGGCAGGAGACCAGGTGGTCCCAAAAGGGACATTTCTCTCCATGTTGCCTATTTTTTTCGAAGCTCGGGGGAGAAGCGCGGAGTGTGTGCCATGTTGCGTTTAACAGGAATAGCACAGTGCTGGGTGGAGGGCTGGCCCGGTTTGGCAGTTTTGAAATAAATGCAGCTGGAGTAGTTTTCGATTCAACTCTTGGCAAACGATCAGTGTGTCCAAAAAAAAAAAAAACAAGAAAAAACCACTTGGAGGAGGCTCAGAGCAGTCATCACTGTATCTCTTAGAATTTCCAGTAAACGGTAGGTCAGCTCTGTGTCTCTCCAAGGTTCAGCTAGCACTCTGGGAGGAAATTATTATTATTATTATTATTATTATTATTATTATTATTGAGTTAATCCATCTATCTAATCACTGAGCATGAGGCCTGGTACACTGACATTTTTAAGGAATATTAGCTATTACCCATTGTTGTTTTTATTTTTGAATTACTATTATTTAAACTGATT
Organism: Macroglossus sobrinus; assembly: GCA_004027375.1. Lineage (NCBI taxonomy): Eukaryota > Metazoa > Chordata > Mammalia > Chiroptera > Pteropodidae > Macroglossus > Macroglossus sobrinus. The sequence continues at coordinate 38,667 of PVKZ01004900.1, forward strand.
AACTTCCCAGGATTCAATTCGTGCCTGAAAGGGATGTGATTATGGACCAAACTTCCTTCTCTCCACATATGGCCCCTCGGTTCTAGACTGAGATTTCCACGTTTTATACTGTACGCATTCCAAGGAGGCCATTCATCACTGGGAAAATGTTTTCTTTTTTCTTTTTTCTTTTTTTCTTTTTTTCCCAATTCTTTAGCTTTGAAACTGATTTCCATGTCACAGTTTTCAAGCGCTCCCAACTCCCTCGCAGAACCAGACAAGCTCAGCCGCCGACGAAGCCTCCACCTTCTGGGTCCGGTTCCTTTCTGCGTCCCCAGGAGGACAAGGTCTTGGAATGTTTCCCGAAACGTCTGTCTTTCTAGGGCTGAGTCGGCCCCTTGGCATTTCCTGGCCCACACCGGGAACCGGAAGCTTTCTGAATCATCTCATAGGATGTTTCCTGATCTGTGAATCTTCATCATGTTTTTCTCCTTCATCATCCCCTGATCCCCCCTGTGTGCGAGGAGCGTGTGTGGATTTCATGACGGCCACACCGGCTCCCGTGCTCGGCGCCATGTATGCATGCGGGTGACAGCGTGCACGCTCACCTGGGATGCTGACGGTTACCCGAGCAGATGCACTGCTCGTTACTTCATCTTACTGTAGGGCCGAGTCACGAAATAGTTTATGTAGCAATTAAAGAACATTAAATAAGGCAGCTGTATCAACTCGCACCGGCCTTGGCTCAGCCGACTGCGTCACCTCCTCCCTCTGCCAATCGGAAGTTTGTCAGGCCCGTCAGCACCCAGAGAACAGGCCCTGAGTGGGGGACACGGCATGACACCCTCATTTAGAGCTATGTTAGGCCGTTTGACGTTGACTCAGCTCATCGGTTCTCTATTTTTTTCCCTGTCTTTTTTGTCTCTGGGTTTTATTATATACAGTTTCCATTGCTTTGTCACCAAAGTTACCAAACGTCTTATTTGGCAACACTTAATTGGCTTTTAATCCAATCCAGTTTATTTTTTTATTTCAGACGTTTCTGTCATCGCTACAAGTTTGACTTTTTTACTTACGTATTTTTATCTCTCTTTAAACTTTTAGTCTAGTCTTTCCACCGGCTTGTTGAACATACAGAACCTAGTTCTGACTACTATTTTGCTGTCTTTGTCTACTGTCGTTAACATCTGTGTCGTTTCTAATTCAGTTTCCATTGATTGATTGTTCTCCTCATGAGGGTCATATTTTCTTCTTTGCATGCCTGCATTATTATTATTATTATTATTATTAATTACTATCATTATTTATATATTTTTGGATACTAGATGATTATTATTTATTTATTTATTTTTGGATACTAGACATAATGAATCTTACCTTGTTGGGTACTCTCATAAATATTTTGGAAACAATTTGATCTTTTAGAATATTGTTTTTAAGGATTGTCCAGCAGAATAAAGCAGCAGTTAGTCTAGTGTTAATTTTTACTCCAGAACTGAGAGAAAACCCTTCTGAGTACTCTACATGATATACCATGAATTATGAAACTTTCCACTTGGGCTTGTGAAGATAGGAACTGGTCTTAGGCCTTTATAAGCTACTGGGATTGCTTCCTTTAATCCTCTCGGGTGGTTCCTTTTCTGGTTTCCTATAGTGTCATCACTGCATCTACTAATCAGTACTCAACAGAAGACTCGGGGCCTCTGCAGATATCTGGCTTGCTCTTAACAGGACCGAGAGAGTTCATCTCCGCGGATGAGTATATTATATTTTTCTTACTTCTAAGATCTTGAGTGCACTTCCCTCACCGTTGGCCGGATTCCTGCTTGATCAGATTAGGTGGCTCTGATGCTTTCACTCCCGAATGGGTCCCCCTTCCCTCTGTCCCCTTGAGTAGCAAACATCAATCATTTCATCGCACTTTGCACGTGTCAAATTACTGATTACTTTAGCTCTTTATGTTCAATTAGGAATAAGTAAGGTACCTCCAGAATCGAAGTGTAATTTAGTTTATTCATTAGACGTTTCCAACATCGTATTTTTAAAGGTTTCAGACCTACAGAGAAGCTGAAAGAACCGGACAGTGACCATTCGTTACCTTGAATCTACAATTATCATGTGAATGTATGTGTTTATTATAACCGTCTATCCATCCATCAGCCGTTTTATTTTTATTTTTTAACTTTTCATGTTGAAATAATTTTAGACTTACAGAAAAGTCGCAGAAAGAATACAGAGCATTCCCAGGTACCCTTCACGAGATTCCCCTAATGTTAGCATCTTACAAGACGCCCAAACGATGAATAGAAGCGGAAAAGTAATATCACTAAAATACTGTCAATGAATTTATAGATCTCACTTGAGTTTCACCAGTTTTCCCTGTCAGCCCTTTTATTTTTCCCCGCGAGATCCTACCCCGTCTTTAGTTGCTCTGTCTCTTTAATCTTCAGTCTAGGATAGTTTCTCTGTCTTTGTCTTTTATCATCTTGATTCCTTTGAAATGTACTGGCCGTTTATTTTGTTGAACATCCTTCAATGTGCATTTGTCTGAATTTTTCTCATGATGAGGTTGAGATGATGCATTTCTTGTTTACAAGAACAACACAGGGTGAGCTTATGTCCATCTCAGTTCCTCGTAGGAGGGGTACGTGACGTCATCCTGTGTAATGACGGCCAATGCTGTCATTGGTCATTGGTTAACGGGTTATCTGCCAGGTTTCACCACTATAAATGTATCATTTGTCACTTTGTAAAGAATAAGTGTTTTGGAAGAGATACTTTGAGACCAGGCAAATATTCTGCTTCTCCTTAAACTTCCACCTACTAATTTTAGTATTGGAAGAGTTCGACTGCAGTAATTATTTCTAATTCTCCAACGGCACTTTCCTACCTGCTTCATTATTCTTTCTATAATTATTAGCTGGGATTCAACTGCAAGGAATAGGGGCCCCTTTCTCTCATTTATGTATTCCTACCAGGATGGAGTCAGGAACATGTATTGTATTCTCTGGGTTATGATCCAGTATCATCCTGATTTATGTTGTCACTCAGATTGTCTCAGTCTCATCATCAGAAGCTTTCTTCAAATTCGCTCAAGTCCTTTGGACGCACCCCATCACTTTTGGGAGTACTTTCTTACTTTCTGGCATCATGAGGTGTTGCAGGCTCTTTTTGTATTTTCTCTAAGGGGCCCAGTTATTTTTTTTGGTTGTTTGTTTGTGTGTTTGTTTTTGTTTTTTTGGAAGCGGTGTTTAGAAACCAAGATCTGGACGCTAAGTGTGCTTGTCACCACTTTTAGGTCCTCATAGAGATGGAGTTTGAAAATATTAGTATGTTTACTGAGACTCATACACACATCTGTATGTCTGTGCTTATCATGTCTGTGTTCGTGTGAGCACATACGTGCTATAGGTATTTATATCTACATGAACTCACGAGTCGACCGTGACGACTTTCGGTCTAGTTCAATGTCACAGGTTTGTTCCAGACGTCTTCCCCTTTATTAGTGACTCCTCACCCCAGCAGGGAAACACATAGCTCTCGTTTATCCGCGATAGACTTACTTATGTGTCCAATCCTAGTCTGCACACAAAGTAGTTTCAGAGTCGTGAATCTATACCCCTGCGAGAATCCAGATAGCTAATTAGAGGACCTTTGTGGGCAGTCCTTTTTGATTTGGGGCTTGATTGTCTACAGCCAAAATGCTGTTTTCCAAAAGTCTCTTAGCTTCTTTTCTTCCCCGCCTCGTCAGGGCGGTCGGGTTATTCATTTCGAATACGGTTCGGTTCATCTGTTCCTGCTCGTATTTCATTTTAGGTTTTCCTGCACATCTCGGTTGATTGTAACCATTTGTATTTCCTTTTTCTTTGGTGGTGGCGGGGCAGTACATGAAACATGGCCGTGATGCTTAAGTCAGAGCTACAGAGAAATGTACACTCAGAGAAGGGTTGCTTTCCCCCCATATTCCCATCTACTCTTCCCATATTACCTACCGCTGCAGGCGCCCCGTCTCGTTGGTTTCTGGTTCATCCTTCTTATATTTCTTCCATGCAGATCAGCAGGTCCACGACCATGTCCCTGTCTCCCTCTCTTTCTCACGGGACTCCCTCTTATTTGGGATGCATTTCACACCAAGTTGCAGCTGTCGGGACACGGCGCCCCTAAACGCGGAAGGAAGCCCGCCTGACATTGACTAGAGTTTAATTTTTGTGCACGATTTTTTTTTCTTTCTATTCCTTTCAAGGTAAAAAAGGCATGCACGACACAACGCGTGAATCTTAAGGGCGCCGTGGATAAGCGTTGGCAAACGTATAAACTCGCGTAATGCCAACCCCTAGCAAAATATAGAGTTCTACCATAACCTTGTAGCATCCCCCACCCCCCTTTCCAGCTGCTTCCTGTCCAGCCCCTGAGGCCACTCGTGTTCTGATCTTTTTCCCTAACATCTATTGGTTTGGCTTGTTCTAGACCTTCATGGACTCAGAACCACACAGTACGTGGTCTCCTGGGAAAAGCCTCTTTCACTCAGTCTAACATTTTTGGAATATATCCCAGCTGTGGTGCAAATCACTAATTTATTCCCTTTGTTGTCTGTAGCATTCCGTTGTGTGAACAACAGAATCAGTTTTTGAACTGCAAGGATGACAAGGGAAGATTTTCTGTTTATGTGCAGTTAGTCATTTTTTTGTTTTGTTTTGTTTTGTTTTGTCTGATCTTCAGATGCTTCTGGCGTTACGAAGGCTGCTGTGCTACGTGCATTTTAAATTACTTAAAGTAGTTCGGCTTGATACATATTTGCGAGTGCATCAGTGGGTAGCGTTCTGTTTCCAAAAGCTCAGCCTTAAAACACAGCTCAACTCTTGCTGTACAGACGAGTAAACGTCGTTTAAGATGCTTAATGTTGGAAAAGTCAGCCCACAGAAACTTTAATTCAATAATTGTTTCTTGGAAACTGATGACAGCATTAGCCATGTGAGAATACAGACAGGAAGAAGACAAAGACTCGCTCAGTGGATGTTTTTGTGCCTTCAAGATACATTAGGATGTCACAGAGAGGATTTCCTGGGAAGAATCTCAATCATCATCTCATGTGTTTCCCGCAAGTCTTGTGAGAAACACAGTGATCTTTAACACCAGTAGTTCTAATGAAACTGGGTCCCCTTCTTACACCATGTACAAGAATAAACCCAAAATGGATTCAAGACTTAAATGTAAGACCCGAAACCATAAAACGTCTCTAAGAAAACATAGGCTGTAAACTCTCTGACATGGCTCTTAGCAAAAAAAAAAAAAAAAATATATATATATATACATATATATATATACATATACATATATATATATGTATATATATATATTTGATATATCTCCTTGGACAAGGGAAACAAAAGAAAAGCAAATGGGACTATATCAAACTCAAAAGGTTTTGCATAGTGAAGGAAACCATCAACAAAACGAAGAGGCAGCCTACCAAATGGGGGAAGATATTCGCCAATGACACGGCCAATAAGGGGTTAATATCCAAAATTTGTAAAGAACGCATAGAACTTAACACCAAGAAAACCAAGTGATCCAATTAAAAAATAGGCAGAGGACCTGAATAAACATTACCCCCAAAGAGGACACACAGATGGCCGGTAGACATAGGAAAAGATGTCCAATGTCACTAATCATCAGAGGAATGCAAATTAGAAACACAGTGAGGTGTCCCCTCACACCTGTCAGAATGGCCCTCATCAATAAATCAATGAACAAGTATTGGTGAGGATGAAGGGCGGGGTGGGGGTGGGGAGAAGGGGGCCCTCATAAATTGATGGTGGGATTGCAAATTGGTGCAGCCACTCTGGAAAACAGTACGGAGGTGCCTCAAAAATCAAAGATAGAACTAACTTATTACCCAGAAATTGTATTTCTGGGTATTGATCCAAAGAAATCTGAAACACTAATTCGAAAAGCTCTTTGCCACCTTATATTTATTGCGGCATTATTTACAATAACCAAGAAATGGCAACAACTTAAGTGTCCGTCAGTAGACAATTGGATAAAGAAGAAGTGGTGTATGTGACCAAGGGAATATTATTCGGCCGTAAGCAGAATGAAATCTTACCATTTGTGACCACAAAGATGGACTTAGAAAGTATTGTGACGTGAAATAAGCCAGAGAAAGAACAATGCCATATGATTTTACGTACATGTGAACAAAATTAACCAACAGACAGAAGAGAAACAGACTCATAGATAAGGAGAAGGAACTGATGCCAGCCAGAGGGGTGGTTAGGGTTTGGGGGCGTGGTCACAGAGCAGTGGCCCGATGGGAAGCTGGGGACAGGGAAGGTGATCAGTAACATTGTAACAACTCTGGATGGCGTCAGGTGGGCACTAGATTTGCTGGGGGCATCGCTCCGAAAGTTACATAAGTATCCAGCCACTGAGCTGCACCCCAGAAACTAATATAAAATAACATCGCATGTCAACTGTAATTGAAAAAAAAAAGAGAACCAGTAGGTCTGACAGTAGACTTGTGCACATGGTAAGGACTGTGGGTCTTGTAGCCATCTTGGGGGATCGGGGTCGCGGAGAGGGGTCAGCGGGGAAGAAATGGGGACAGAACGGAAGGTGACATGGGACAGAACTCTGCTGCCACACGGACGACGGCGGCAGGAAACGTTTCTAGTCGATCAGGGCCAGTTCTCACCTCGGGGGGCGGCTGTTGCCAAGCAGGTGGGCGCTGAGGGGGGCCGAGCCCGCCGCCCGGCCCTGCGTAGCTGCCCCCCAATCCCGCAGCCACCGGACAAGGCGGGACGTACACAGTCGGAGCCTGTTCCCCGCTTGTCCCCTCTTCTACGTGCGCAAAATGAGGCCACGGACGCTAACCCATCTATCTGTCCAGGCCCACACCGCGGGAAACTCTCAGGGACGCGGAATTTACTTACATAGGTGTGCCTACTTTAAATCCCTCCGTCTCGCTTTTCAAAATCCGAGCGAGCAACTTGTGAGAACCTTGTTGGTCTCATCCAGTCACTTCTACACTTGGAAATGAGAGACGCTTTAAAGAAAAAGTAGAAAACTAGGAACTAGGAATGGAAAGGAGTTTCTTCCAAAGCACTTTCAAGAAACATATCATCATGTGGGATCTCGTTTTCAGATGAATCAGAGTACAGTAAATCTCAAAGTATCCGCGGAACCGTCTGCTGTGGCTCACACAACAGGAAAATGACTTCAGCAGGACGCCCCACACCGCCCCCTCCCCACCCCGCCCCCCACTCCACTCCACAGCAGGCAGCTTTTATGTGCTGTTCTGAAAACATCTTCATTCTTCCCCCAAGTACCATGTTTCTTGGACGGACTCACCGGAAATTAATAGTATCCCGAGTTTTAAAGTAATTCAAACCACAAGGGACTTTTGTAACGGGGGCTTAGCAGCGGACTAGAAAGTGATCGAGCACAGTTCATGGTGGCCTTCGTGACCACTGCTCATAGCGGCCCCCTCCCCCCCCAAAAAAAGGTGTGTGTGTGTGTGTGTGTGTGTGTGTGTGTGTGTTCCATGGTGTTCATCGGGCTGCTGAACTGGGTAGCGACAATAAACAAGACAAATAAGAAAAATAAAAGTCGGATGATGTCAAACGCTGGGAGAAATGGGCGAGTCGAGATCCTGAGCACACGGGGGGAGGTCGAAATGACAGCTCCGTGGTCCGGGGGTGGTCACTGAAGAGGGGACATTTGAGTAAAGACCCCAAAAGTATATGAGTCACGTGGACATCTGGGAGAGAACATTCCAGAAAAGGGCACACACGAAGGCCCAGAGACGGGACAGTGCCTGAGGAGCACAAGAGCGTAGTGGGGATGTAGTGAGTCGGGGAGACAGGGGTTGGGGACGAGGCTAGGGGTTGGGGACAGGCGCGACGCCGTGCAAGACTTTTACTCCGAGTGCAGGTAGCTGAGCAGTTGGGGGTTGTTACGTGGGCGATGCTACTTTTAGAAGATCGTGTTTCTTTTTTTAATGCCATATATATATATATATATATATATATATATATATATATATATATATATATATATTTTTTTTTTTTTAGAGCACACCCCAGGGAAAGATAAGGAGGCATGACCTTCCCAGTGGAGCCCTGAGTGTTTTCCAGTGTTGGTCTTGATGTTGACCTTCGGTAACATCCCAGGGCTGGTGACGTCATTTTTCTGAGCGCTAGTGTTCTCCGTGGAGAGAACACCATCATCGTTCATGACATTATGGAATGATTATGTCAATGAATGACACGCTAATAATCTGCCGGCCGTAAAGCCCTCTGGGTGCCTTTGAAACAGGCATGACACAGCACTGTGGTGGCGACCAATTAGTGTCCCTATGACGAGAAGCGCTGGAAAGGTTCCTGGGCAGGAAACCTGTGGGCGAGCGGGAGGGGACGGGTCTGGGGTTGGCAAGAATCGGGTGGTGAGGAGAAGGACATTGAATTCGGGGACATTTCGATGTCTGCGGACAGCGATGAGGCAGAGCTGCTTCTAGAGGGACGAGGGTAAAACAGAGATGAGGGATGAGGTTAAGGCAGATCCAATCCTGGACCCGGCACGGACACTTCGTACACGTGTCACCGTCCTACCTGACGACACTCAGGTGTTGTCTCTGACTCGAATAGCTCGAATTTGTAAGCGGCATGCTCGGAAGGCTGGCGAAGTCGGCACGTTGAAATAGGTGACATTTATCTTCCCGTGACACGTTCACTTATCAAGCAAAACCGTGACATCCCGTGTGATTTGCTACCACGTCTTGCTGAACCCACGTGGCTCTCGAAGTCGCGGGCTGGTTGGTACGCTGTGGACGGAGGGGGAGGGGAGGCCCCGCAAGGCCTGGGCGGCCGGGTCGAGCTGTGTGTCGCTCTGCCAGGGCCCTCAACTGCTTTGTTTATTCATGCCACGGGCATTTTTTTGATAACAGACTGTGCCAGGTGCTGCGGGCATAAAAAGATGAGTAAGACGCTATCCCTATCACCAGCCAGCTTATAATCTAACAGGGAAGTAGCCGCAAACCCAGGCGGTGTGTGAGGTGTGTGATGTGTGTCAGGTGCAGTCGTGAGGCAGGATGGGATGGGGTGGGGTGGGGAGGATCCTGGCCCAGAGGGGGGATGCGAGGCTTTGTGGGGGTCAGCATTCACATCGAGGGGGAGGAACGGAGAAGATGGTTGGGGATGGCTTCTCGGAGGGGGTACACCTGCCAGGTGGGGCTTCATACACTCGGAGGGGACGGGAGGCCATCACCGGCCTGGAACCTGATGGGTGTTATGGGGGGTCCACATGGAGCAAGGGAATTCTGGGAGAAACGCCTGGCAAAGTGAACTGGGCGCCCGATTCCATACGTGAAGGTCAGGCGAGGAGTTTGCAGGCAGTGTGTGGGGGGCACTAAAGGTCTCTGAGCTGAGCCGTGACATTCGCAAAGGGCATTTTAGGGACACCAACCCTAGGGCACACTGAAGGGGGAAAGGAAGGAAAAATGAAGGGGCTATCAACATAGCATAGAGGGGAGAGGAGAGGATCCATGGGCATCCAACACAATGACAGAGACGAGCAAGGATGAGTTTTCAAGAAGAAAATTAACACGACTCAGGGACCACGACCCCCCATATCAGGGATTATCGAAGGGAAGAGGGAGACAAGCATCTCTCTAAAGGGCTGGATCGGGAGAAGCCGGAAAATGGCGACACAGAACAGGGACGTTCAGAGGTGGCATCTCAGTCGGCAAAGTACGATCATCGCCGACCGCCGTAGTCACGGACACCGGCCTCCTGTCGGCCGGGTACCTGGAGCTCGCTCGCCAGGCGTGCGGTCCGTGTGAGGGGCGCTGCTCAGCGGCTCATCCGCTCGGCTCGGAGCCCTCCGATCTCCACGCCTGACCGTGCTCGGATGTCTGGCTCCTGCTGTCTGCATGTATTCCCACCCCCCGGTTGTCCGTGTCCGCACGGGAGCGAGCGAGCGAGCGAGGAGCGAGCGTTGGTGCAGCTTCGGTGGGAAATAAAGGTCATGTACCTACGTGCTCGGTCCTAAATGAGCTGTAAATTATTCCCCGGCTCATGACTCACCTCTGCCCTCATGAACTCCACCCAATGAAGCGGCCTCTCTCCTTCAGCTATGAAGTCACTCCATCCACTTCGCTTTTGAAACGTTGGCAGCGATTTTGCGATGACTTTCTTTTTCTTTTTTCTTTTTTTTTTTGTGGAAAGGAATCCAACAGTTTGGATTCTGCACTCTCCCGAGAGCCACCAAGCTCTCGTAGGGAGATCCATCCCATCAGTCCCCAAACATCAGCTGTGTTTCTTTCTCCACATCATCCCCGGAGGGGACAAGGGCAGAGGGTCTCCAGGTGGCCTCCGTTTGACACATGGAACGTCAACCTGAGATCAAAAGGCAGTGAGGGGATTTTTGTTTCTCTAATCTCAGTGGAGGTACATGTAACATCCTGTAACATCCTGCTTTTCGCCAGGAGAGAAGCAGCTCACAGGAAAAGGCCGTAAATCAGGGAAGGTGGGCAGGTCCTCCTGTCATCGGAGACTTAGCAGACTGGTGACCTTTTCCACAGGGGAGGGAGCTGGACGGAGGAAGGCAGGAAAACACTGGAATCCCTTAAAATCCTTGTTGTAAACACTCGTCTCAACAAGTTATTATTATTATTTTTTCTGAGTATGTACGGTAGTTAGAAGGTTGTTTTCAGGACTAAGGAGAAAGAGTCTCTGCTCTTTTTACACGTAACATATTTATTTATTTTACATGTGATAGTTTCTCGGGGAATTGGAAAAGTCTGCCAGCGACTATTTAGAGTCACTCGTCGATGTGCGATGGATGCAGTCTTCGCAAATATTGCCGGTCTTCGAAATCAGAATCCTTGGTAATGATGCCGGAAGTATTTTTTTTCCCCTGGATAATTGCGAATTTTAAAATATTTGTAACCGTACAAACATGAAAGAACAGTGTCCGTTAGCTTTAGGGTTCACCCTGGGAAAATCCAGGCGGTGTCCACATCTTCTCGGCAGGATGGATCTCACCTTATTCCGTGACCAGGGCAGCCTGGGGAGGTGCTGAGGTCGTCTGATCACCCCATTTTAGAGATGTGGACACCGAGGCTCAGAGAGGTCGAATGACTGGCTCAGCCTCATAGTGGTAAGTGGCAGAATTGGGACTCACACCCGGTCTTCATGTTGTCACTTCTCTATTCTTCCACTTTACCAAAGTCCGTCCCCCCCCGCCCCCCAATGAGAACACGTACCTAAAACAGACTCCGCTCAAGGCCTGCGGGAAAAAATTAACCTCTGTCCTGAAAGTGAAGAGAATTTAAAATCCTCTTGGCGAGATTGATGCAGAATCCCTTCTCGCCTGCCACTCATAGTTTGGGGTGTAATGTTCAACGAGGCTATCCTATGGAAACCCAGCAAGTAAACCTTAGAAGATTTTCAGGCTCCATGGTAAAACCCACCATGTTTACATGTCTAGATAAGTTTGTATTGTTTATTTATATTTCCATTCCCTGGAGCAAAACTGCCCTTCTATAAACATTAAAAAAAAAAAAAAATCCCCAACACGCCAATGTTATGTTGTATCCTCCTTCACTATCTCTAACTAACCTCGCCAGTCAGTTAAAAAAAAATGTGTTGTCTTTGTAATAACTTCTTCCCTTCCCTTCCCCCCTTGTTCCTGAAACTGTACATAAGTCTATGCTTGTTCCGAAGGTAATGATTAAAATCTTGGAGTGGATAGTATTCGTCATTTCTTGGGAATATTCTTGGGTCTCATCCATTCGCTTCCGGTTCCTCAATAGCATAATAAGATTCTGACTTCTAGAGAATCCCACTTATTGTGAATGGTTTTTATATATATAACGAACCGCCTGGTAGGTCTTTACTTTCAAAATGTGTCCCCCTTCATCGGGAGTCCGTTGTCAAGGACACTTCTTCCTATGTCAAGTTGGCGTTCAACTAGAGTCTTATTTCTGGAGGATGACCTTCTCCAAAAGGGTTCAGAAATACAGATTTCTACAAAAAGAAATTTCTGTATTTTTATCCAGTGCCTGTTCCTTATACCTTTTTCTAAGGATAATTATTTATATCATCCAGACTGATGATTCATTCATTCAAAAAAAAAAAATCTAGCACCAAATCAGGATTTTAAATAAATATTTCTAAGTAAGTCGTGTTTTATGGAAGTTGACCTATTTTAGTATCACTCAAAGGTTATTTCAGGGCAGTGAATAAAAATAAGTTAATGAATAGCAGAGGCTACATTTGTGGCTCCTTAAAAGAGAACTCAGGTTTTGTGAGATTTTTCGTTTTTCTTCAGTGATTCATAATCCGTTTTATAATTTGAATGCCGTGTGTGACTCATTCGGTTTATGAATCTGCTGTCACTTCCTCAGAGAAGGACTCCCCTTCCTGATGGCTCTTTAAAGTTTCATTCAGTTATCTGAAAGCTGTCATTTTAACCACATTTTTCCTCCTCCTTGAAGAAAGAGGGTATTATCCATATACCAGTTTCACCTTCAAGGGCCTCGCAATGTCAGTTCTTTGAGACATCACGATTCTGACTTATAAATCACAGTTCTATTTAAAAAAAAAAAAACCTATAAAAATACCAGTCCTCGTTTTCTAAGATTTAAGTATAAATTCCCTGTTTTCAGTTATCTTGCTTCTTCCCACTGCAAGAAACGCTCACCACCTGTGGGACCGTGGGGCGTCCCGGCTTCTCACTGGGATGAGAGAGCAACCCACACGGGAAAATCCTTCAAAACAAAACGAAACGAAACGAAGCTCCCCGTGCTCGCCCAGGCATCAGCTCGGGAGCACTTACCTTGCCAAGGCCTCCGAGAAAGATGCCCTGCCTTTGGGCCCAGGTGGTCCCCTAACAGAGCCTTTAGATTTCCTTTTGGGGTCAGGAAATCAGATCCACCTCCCTGCAGAGAAAGGTGCCTTTGGGTCACAGGTGGGGCACTTGAGTGAAAGCATCTGTTTCATAGTCCATATTAGGCAACAGGAACTGCCCGAAACGCATTTTTTTTTTTCATTCTGTGTCATTCCACTGTGAATGACTCAGTTCTGATATGATATTTACCGAGCTCTGCTGAACTCCTAGGAGAGGCGGCTGTCACATGGAATGCTCACCCCATCCTCCCAGCAGGGAAGGCAGGCAGTGAGTGACAAGTAAATGGGCACTTTTTTCTTTAAGATCGTGTGTGCGTTTAGTAGCTGACTCACGTCTCAGAGACTGGATAGAGGCCTCAAAATGCTTCATTTCTAAAATAATATAGGCTTAATCTGAGTAATTGTCCTGTCACCTGGTAAAGCTTATTAAAGTTTAAGGAGGATTTTAAGAAGTCACACTTGAAACCCTATGGGATTAGAGAAACCTAAGTGACTTAGAAGCAGCTACCAATGTGAAAATATTATTAACCATTAATCTAGCATTCGGTATGTCATGAGATTTTATTATTATTATTACGTCTTAAAAATAAGCTCTATTTTTATCTTAGACCAGTTTTAGGTTCACAGTAAAACGGAGCAGAAAGTACAGAGTCCCCAAATGCTCTCTGTCCCCACATGGCACAGCCTCCCTGTGGTCAGCATCACTACAGTGGTACCTCAGTGACGATGGACAAACCAGCACTGACACAGCATCATCACCCAGAGTCCACAGTTTCCATTAGGGTTCGCTCTCGGCATTGTCTGTTCCGTGGGTTTTGACAAATCTCTACAGACATGAATCCACCGTGATAGCATCATTCGGAGTAGCTTTGCTGCTCTAAAAACCTCTGTGCTCTTGCTATTCAGAGATCTTTTTTTTTTTTTAGTCTCCAATGAAAGACCTAATTATGAAATTCAAAAGTTTTTTAAAAAGCACAAAGACCCCAGTGTTTAGCTTAAAATTAATGGTAGTTTAAAATTATTAATATTCTTGCTTAAAGTGTACAATATTAAATATTAAATGTCAACACTAGTATTAAATTTTTATTTAATTTAATAAACAAGTGTCTGAAATTTGCTTTTGCAAAGGCCATGAAAAAAAATTTTGTTGGCTAAGTCAATTAAATAGTTGAAGTGTCTGAGAAGCTTTTAGCCAAAAGACAATACCCCCTGTGCCAATCCCCTGCCATCTGGAACTTTGCTAAAATTAAACAAATAACAACAAAGGACAGAAAAATCTCTGAAAATCTCCAAGTTCTAGGAAAATAAATAACATGTTTCTAAATAACCCATGAGTCAAAGAAGAAATCACAGCAAAAATTAGAAAAATATTTTGAAGTGAATGAAAATGAAAAGACACTTTTGCTATGCAGCTAAAGCAGTGCTTAGAGGGAAGTTTATAGCATTAAATAAATATGTTAGGAAAAAAAAAGTGTCTCAAATGGATGATCTAAGTTTCTACCTTAAGAGACTAGAGAAAGAAAAGCAAATTAAACCACACAAAAGCACAAGGAAAGGCAAGAGTGGAAACTAATGAAGTAGAAAATAGTAGAACAATAGAGAAAAATCAATGGAACTGATAGTTGGTGCTTTAAAAGGTTAATAAAATTGATAAACCTCTAGCCAGAACAATTGACCAAAAAAAAGAAGAGAAAGCACAAATTACTCAATAACAGGAATGGAAGAAAGACATCACCATAAATCCTACAGATACTAAAAAGATTATAAGGGAATATTGTGAACAATTAATGCCAATACATTTGACAACTGAAATGAAATGGACAAATTCTTTGAAAGTTACAAATGACTGAAACTAACTCAAGAAGAAATAGAAAGTCTTAATAGCTTTATATCTATTAAAGAAATTAAATTTTCCATTTTACTTCTAATGGAGAAGATACCAAGCCCATATGACTTCACAGGAGAAATCTAGAAAATATTTAAGAAAGAAATAATACCCATCCTACGCAAATTTTCAGGAAATAGGAGGAGACAAAACATGTTTGAACTCATTTTATGAAATTGATATTACCTTGATACTAAAACCAGATAAAATTGTTACAAAAAAAATCACAGACCAATATCACTTATTAGCATAGAGGCAAAATCCTTAAAATATTAACAGAATGTGTTGTTATATAAATATTCATAACAGTATATTATAAATAATATATAATATGGATTTATATAATAAAAGTTACATAATAATACCTATGTCTATAGAGAGAATAATATAGAGAGTAATACAGAATAATATAGAGAATAATATATATAGAGAGAAGTTATATATACTAAGTGAGATTTATTGTAAGAATTCAAGATCAGTTTCATTTTCAAAATCAATAGAGCTCAAAAAATAAAGAAGGAAAAAGAACGATATCTCTGTTGGCAATCCTCAAACCACCTCTAGGTTCAGTGGTTCTCGAAGACTCATAGGATTAAGCAAATAGTCACGCTCATGGCTACGATTTACTCCAGTGAAAGGATATAAATCAAAATCAGCAATGAGGTGACGTCTGGAAGAGACCAGGCGTAAGCTTCCTGTCCCTGTGCTTAATTCCCAAGCAACAGGTTGTGACAACAGACGAGAAAAGCTGTCTACCAGAGGAGCTCATCAGAGACTCTTCCCAGGGTGTTCATTGGAGGCCGGGCACATAGGCACCCTCTGCTTGGCACAGGCCGAAACTCCAGACTCCAAGAAGGGAATCGGGTGTTCAGCTTAAACCCCATGGTTTGCAACAAACGGTATAGGCAGAGCGAGCCACGCTCCTGACTTCTGAGCATGCTGGGGGACACTCCCGAGATCGAAGTTCCCGGATGGCAGACAAAGACCAACCTTGCAAACAGGCCTTTCAAAAGATGGCAGCCTCTTTCCTACACAAAGTCTCTACAGCTGCACCACCTCCCCCGCCCCGAAGAAAAACAAACTTTTGACAATGTCTAACACCTATTCATAAACTGTGGGCAAACTGGCGACAGAAGGGAACTGCCTCAACCCCCCAAAACTAGCACTAACTACATTCTTAACGGCGAGACTCTGACTGCTTTCTCTCTGACGCTGGAAACGAGACAAGAATGTCACTCTCACCTTGTCTGTTCAGCATTATACTGGAAATCCTAGTCTGTGCAATGAAGCAAGGAAAGAAGTAAAAAGTCTACATGCTGGAAAGATGTAAAACGTTTTTTGTTCATGGACAATATGATGAGCTTGTACGTAGAGAATCCTAAGGAATCGATGCAAAAATGTTATTGGATATAATGGAATTTTGTAAGGTTGCAGGATACAAGGGCACTATACAAAATTCAAACGAAAAAGAACATGTACGATAGCTTCTAAAATGGTTGAGTACTCAGAGATAATCTTAACCAAATATGTGCAAAAACCTGTATACAGAAAATTCCAAAATATTGCTGAGAGAAAATTTGAAAGATGCAAATAAATAGGGTGACCATCTTCATGGGGGTAGACTCAATATTTTTTTTAAAAAAGTCGATTATCTCCAAATGGATTTGTAAATTCAGTATAATCTCAATCAGAATACCAGCAAGCTTTTTGCAGAAATTGAGGTACTGATCCCAAAATTTATGTGGAAATGCAAAGAGCCTTCATAAGCCAAAATGATTCTGAAAATGAAGAACAAAGTTGGAAATTCACATTATCTGGTTTCAGGATTAGATATTTAGCTATAATAATTAAGACAGTACAATATTGGTGTAAAGATAGACATATAGATTAATCAAACATTATGGAGAATGTTGAAAATAGATCCATCTATATATCTAAGCAATTGATTTTTGACAGAGTGGCCAGGATAATTCAGTTGAGAAAAAATATCTTTTCAACAAACTGTGCATGAAAGAGGTGGAAATATGAATTTTGATGTTTACCTTATAGCCTATATAAAATTAAGTTGAAACAGATCATATCCCTTAATATAACACTTGTAGATAAATATATAGGAGAAAAATCTTTGAAATCTTGAGATAGGCAAAAATTTCTTAACTAGACACAAAACAACATGATATATATTAAAAACATTGGGGGAAAATTTGTTAAAGTTAAAAACTTTTACTTTTGGGAAGACACTGATAAGAAAATAAAAAGGCAAATCACAGAGTTGGAGATAGTATTTACAGAACAATAAAGCACAGGAAAAGATATTTAATATCATCAGGCACCGGAGAAATACAAACTAAAACCACACATACCCACACACAGAATGGCTAACATTTAAGAACATGATAATATCAAGTGTTGATAGCAATATGGAGCAACTGGAAATCTCAAAAATTGCTGGTAGTATTATAGTGACACTGTTTTGGAAAACGGCTTGTCAGTTTCTTATAAAGTGTTATATACGATTTAATTCCACTCCGAGATATTTATCCAAGATAAACGAAAACATAGGTCTCCATAAAGACGTGTACACAAATGTTTATAGCGATTTTATTCATAAGAATGGCCAAAGAACGAGAAACAACCAAAATGTCCATCCACGGGTAAATGGATAAAGAAATTAATATGTATCTATGAAATGAAACATTATTTCATAATACAAAGAAACATTAATTATTGACACTGATGAATTTTAAAAATACATGGGGTGAAGGAAGCCAGACACAAAAGCGTACGTTCTGTGTAAGTTTAAATCTCTAAAACTCTTTCCGTTTTGCAAAACTGAACATCTAAGCCCATTAAATAACAGCTCCCCATTCTCCCCTCGCCCCCCAGGTCCTGGGCCACCACCCTCTGTCTATTTTCTGTCTCTTTGAATTTGATTAGGTACCCGATAAAAGCAGGATCACACAGTATTTGTCTTGTTGTCGACTGGCTTATTTCACTGAGCATAATGTCATCCCATTTCACCCATTCAAGTATAGCCTTTGAGGGGTCTTCATAGTGACTTCCTGTAGCACTCGGCAGCCTCCCTCTCTGGTACATGGCCCTGTCCCTCACTGTACTCATCCCAGTCTCTGCATTGACATCACTCTTTGTGGTGTCAGCTCTCACTCCTATGACTTCCTGGTATCACCATTCCACCTTTCTGCTCTAACCACTGCTGCCTTGAATTGGGGACATTTTCTACACCTGCCAGAGTTTAAAAATAGGTGGCAGAATAATAAAGTCTACAGGCTGGGAAGAAAGAGGATGTTAGGTGGGAGAATTCCTAATAAAGAAGGAGAAGAAGGAGAAGAAATCCTTTTACCAGGGGAAGAGAAAGTCAGAAGGAATGAAATTAGGGTTAGGACATTGCCTGGGGTCCTCGGGGACAGGGGACCCCCTCCTTCCTGTGTCTCGTTGACCTGCCTTCTCACACACAGCCTGGTCTGTAGCTAAGATGCAGGGTCCACATTCTCTAACTCCATATTGTCCCTGGCCGAGAGATTTCAAGGCAATCAATAATTATCGCTTATATTGGCCCTATTGAGATACAAAAGCAACTGCCTCACTAATTTCTTCAAGTCTGCGTTTATCAAGGATGGAATCTGTTATTATTTCGATGTTTATCGAGGTCCCTGACGTGCTAAGCACTTATTAAGATTACCAAATAAAGGAGCAGCATGGAGAAGCGATGTGGCCTCTGTGAGTCGAAATTAAATTTCAGGGGCTGGTCGCTGGGGCCCCATGAATGGCCGAACAAACAGAGGATGAGCCTCGTGTAGCTAAGTAGACGGTACTTACGCCCAAGGAAATAGAATCTGAACTGTGTTTAGGACAAGGATGCAGTTCAATGTAACTGATGCTATACTCAGCTATACTCAGCTAGAACTGATTATATAACTCAGGAAGGAGATCTATAAATTGTAATTACCCAGGCCAACAGAATGCTGAGCCCATCTGAAGGAATGCCGGAGAGAGACAAACCATATCATCATGTGATGAGTACGTGGCGAGTGAATGAACAAATTCAGCCAACCCTTTGACTTCCTATCCCCTAGATAAACACCACAATAGCCTTTCTATCTCAAAATATAAACCTTTTTCTTCCCCCGACCCAAGACGATTAGGCATACACGGTCTGTCATCTTAAATTTGGTTTCCAGTATAAGGCCCTGTATGAGACCATAATAGACTAATAAGTGAATTATCTTGTCCAGTAGTGATGACTTATTTTGCATGCGGTCAAGTCAGGGAAAAGAAAAATGTTCTCCGGAAATTTTTTCCCCATTTAAAATCAAAATAGATTGGAGACCCGTGGGATTTAGGTAGACTTTTAAAATTTAGATGATCTTCTTGATTCATTCATAAAATGTCATTGAGAAAAATGGAACTGTATTGTTAAGATCTGGGCAAAAGGTGGTATGTAGTAAAATGAAAGATTTTAAAAATATTTTATCTGGAAATTAGACACCTCAATAAAACTGATCAAAACGAGAAGAAAGTAGTAAACGCGAAGACTGAGCCAGTCTTAGCTTACTTAGATGCAGAGGGAACAGAGCTCAGCATGATAAGAGGACATTCTGAACATCTATGAAGATGATAAACTGATGAATTCCTAGAAAAATTTAACAGTGACTCAGTAAGAAACACTAACCCTGACATTTCCTCCTTCAAGCAAATGGCAAGCCCAGATGATTCTGTAGATAAGTCTTATCAAACATTCAAGGGGAAAATGATTCTGATTTTGCACAAATGCTTCCAAGTAACAGAGATGAAAGAACACTCTTTAACTAATGTATCAAAACTCAAATCAGTTTGGATAACCACGGTACCAAAAACAGACAGGAATGGTATAAAACAGAAGCCTTCCTGACCCATTGTGCTCGTGCATATAGCTGTAAAAGTCCTAAGCAGAATATCAGCAAACAGAATCAAGGAATGCATGAGACAGATAAAGTTTACCCTAAAAAAAATCAATCCATTAAAGGAGAAAAATGATGTAATCGCCTCACGCAATGCAGAAAAGCTAATTGTAAAAATTGAACATCCATGGTTTAAAAAGAAATCTTGACAGAGCAAGAAGAGAAGATCCATAACACAACGAGGACCATTTCTTTAAAAAAAAATCAATTTATTTTAAAAAGCAAACCTTAAAACTTAATGATGACCCATGAAGAAACGTCTCTTTAAAATTAGGAAAACTCAGACACGGTCTTACCACGTCTAATGAGTTAGAATAAATTTTCATTTTGCTTTTTAACTGGTTAAGCTTCTCCTTCTGTAATTCCCATGTTTATCTCTACTGCCATATTTTTCATCTCTGTTTGTAAGTGAAATTGGCTCCTTTTTCTTCTTTTAATGTTCTCGTTCAGTTTTCAGTTTGGAAATCAGTTATGTTAATCTCACTAAACCAGCTGGGCAGTTTTTTCCTTGATTTTGTTCTTGTTCCCTTTCTTTCCTCCTCCCTCCCTCCTTCTTCCATCCTTCCTTTTTTCCTTATTTCCTTCCTTCCTTCCTTCCTTCCTGCCTTCCTTCCTTCCTTCCTCCCTCCTTCCTTCTTTCCTTCCTTCCTCTTTTTTCTTCCTTTCCTCTTTTTCTTTTTCTTTTTCTTTCTTTCTTTCTTTCTTTCTTTCTTTCTTTCTTTCTTTCTTTCTTTCTTTCTTTCTTTCTTTTCTTTCTTTTCTTTCTTTTCTTTCTTTCTCTCTCTCCTTCCTTCCTTCCTTTCTCTTTCTTTCTTTTCTTTCTTTTCTTTCTTTCTCTCTCTCCTTTCTTTCTTTCTTTCTTTCTTTCTTTCTTTCTTTCTTTTCCTTTTTTCCTTCCTTCCTTCCTTCCTTCCTTCCTTCCTTCCTTCCTTCCTTCCTTCCTTCCTTCTTCTGAAACAATTTGCATAAGAGGGGTTTTCTGTCATTGGAAGTTTTTAAAAAACGCATCTGCAATCTTGCCTGGAATGAAACCTTGAGTTGGAGGCCAGAGGAGATACAACTGACTCTGGGGGTGGAGGAAGCAGATTTTAAAAAGTAATATTAAAAATTAAATGGAGACTTATCCAATGAGGTACGGAGCGCACCCTGAGGAGCTTGGCTGTGCAAAGGAGCAGAGTCCGGAGGGAATGAAGGAGCTCGGGGGGTCCAGGACATTCTGCTGTATTATTTGTTCATCTTATTTCAGGATGAGAAAGAGCAGAGAAGGTTCAAGTGATGATGAGCACGATCCTGAGGGGAGGAAGAGTGTGAAGAAGAAAGAGGCAGGAGAGAGAGAGAGAGAGAGAGAGAGAGAGTAAGCAACAGGTCCAAGACCAGCACTGCCTGTGTTCACCAGCTCAGAAGCTCGCCAAGTCTTAGTGTTCGAGCGTTTTCACAGATTCAAATCTCCTCCAGTCCCCGCCCCCGCCCCCGCCCCCGCCCCCGCCCTGGCAGTCAGTGGTTGTGGCGGAAAGTCCAGCCATCGAATCGCTTGGTCATTCTGGAGACCAGCCAGCCCCACCAGAGGCAGCCTAGAGGCCCCACCCTAAGTCCCCTCATCCGCGTGAACTCAGGCATGATCGGAAGGAACTCATAATGAATAACAAAAGCACGCCTACCAGGAAGTTTCAGGGGTTTTAGGACGTCTATCTGTGCCAGGAAGTGGGGACCAACACCAGGTAGATTTCACATTATTATCCCGCAGGTGTCCTTCTGCAAACTCTGCTTAACCTGTGGCCAGACCTGCATGGGATGATGAGGGTGACCCACGGCCTGGGTACCAAAAAGCATCCTTGGAAGAAACTTCAGAGAAAGGAGTCATCACGAGAAGACCAGAATTCTGTCGGCTCTCTCTCTCTCTCTACCTTTTCAGTGTTGGCTTCCAGCCTTTTACATGCGTTTAAATTTCAGTTAGTTTTCCATCCTAAAAATTGAGGGATTTCTGGTTTCTCTTAAAAAAACTAGAAGGGACCTCAATAATGGTGCATTGACACCAACTGTCCGGAGGTAGGCAGGGCTGTTTTTTAGGGGACAGATGTGTCCTCTCCATCTCATCACAGTCCCCCCCACACACCCACAGGCTTCCTGACACCAGTTACCAAACGATCTTTCTGTGCGCAGAACTCGGGGTTCACTGAGCGTTCCCCAGACGGAAGGCAGAGGGGAGTCCAGCTTCCCGCCTCCCGCAGCACACAGAACGCACCGCTCATCTCACAACGCCTCTGGTTCTCCTTTCCCATCACAGTCACCGTACGGGCTCCTTCCCCTCAATGCGAGGTCCCAGAGGGGACCAGCGGAAGGTCGGGGAAAGTCTCCCCTACTGTATGCGTCAGCGACATATCCCGCAGCTTCGGTATTTTTCATGTGTAACGCGCTGTCCTCATAACGTTCTCAAGCTGTCATTTTTTAAACTTTCACTTTCAGGGTGTCTGGTGTTTCTGATTGAGCCATTTGCACCGGGGGCCAGAAAGCTTTCTCCGTCGCTTACAGTGTTTCTTCTGGGTTCTGATTTCTCCATCGCTTACAATGTTCCCCGGGGAGGAGAAAGCAGCCCCGATCACCTGATCATTTAGATTCTTCTTTTGCGCCCTTGAGAGTTTAAGAATGTAACTTGTGTGTGTGTGTGTGTGTGTGTGTGTGTGTGTGTGTGTGTGTGTGTGTTCCTAGCCGTCAAAATAACAATGTTGAAACTCTGGAACGTCTATAATGTGTGCACAGCGAGGAAGAAGGTGTCTTTTAGAATTGACTGCAAGATACACATTCGGATTCCTTAGAGAGCTGGTTGTGTTAACATAGTTACAGAAGGTCAAGGAGTGTGTCCTCTCTCCCTCTCCCGGAGCTGAGACGTGAAGCTGCGGGCAGCAGTGGGGAAGCAAGCGGCCTTTCGAGCCTTGTTTATTCTGGAAATAACTCTGGAAAATGCCTCGTACGGCTCCCCAGAGAGCTGGACGTGGGCCTGTGTCAGTACATGACGAGTGAAAACAAGCCGTTTCTTTGCAACGTTGAGCAAAATTTATAAAAACGGTCTTTCTTAGATCTTCCAGACAGACCCGAGGGATTTAGAAATGAACCTGAAAAGGGTAAGAAAGTCAAGAGTAACAGCTGGACCCGAAACACCAAAAGATGCAACTCAACTCTATAAGTGATTTAGAGAGTGGAAATTTTATAAAGTCCCCTGAAAACCCAGCGGTTCGGAGTCGATCGGAAACCCTTGTTTGTTTTCATTCATTCGTAGCTCAGCAATGAAGTCATTCGTTCCCTAAGGATCAGGCCGGTGGCTTCCTTCCTGGCGTGTCCCTGTCTCTTGAATGTTACTCCCAGGAGGGTGTGACTGGGTTCATGCCCAGTGCCTGCCCCGGGGGGCTGCTGGGTGAGATGTTGGTTGTTGGGTGAACAAAGATTTACGTCTGATGGGCCTCTCGGAGAGTGACGAAGGGATGGATGGTGACCTCCCCCCTCTGCCCGCCCTCCTCCCTGCCGGGGACCAGTCCTAGGACCTGGTGTAGGGTCCAGGTGACCCAACGTACGTGCACTGATCATAATTCCTCCTTGAGATTTTTTCAAGCTGGATCTGAGAGAGAAAATCCGTTTTACTCTACGCTCTGGAGTTATGAGGACGTGGGCCTGGAAGCTGCCGGTGGCCGTGTACAGAGGGTGAGGGTCTGCAGCAGAATGACATTTAAGTGGCTCTGAACCCAGGCAGTCTGATGGACGCCCTGATGGCATTGCCCCAGTAAACGAGAGTGAAGGGACATGTGGGGGTCACAGAGAGCCCCAGTCCCTTGCTTTGCCTCAGTGGGCTTAGCTGGGCCGGTCCACGCTGCTTCGTAAATTCACTCTGCATCATTTACGATGGGAAGAGTCTGAAAAACACAACGCCCAGCCCCGGGAGAGTGATCGAGAAGCTCCGAGCGTTTGTGGTCTGGAACGACGAGATCGAACGCCGACGTTCCTAAGAAATGATTTGAAATTGGAAAAGGCAGATTGTCTGGTCTGCGTATGGATTTTTGTCCACTTCAGGATTAAAAAATATATAATATATTCCTTTCGAAACACGAAATTCTTTCTGAAAATGGTGTAGCCATGTAACATTTATCGAGTGTTTGCTATGTGTTTTGTAGTTCGTGTTAACTCTTTTCGTCCTCCCCCAAAACCGATGAAATACATATTATTGTTTCCCCCCCATTTCATAGATGTGGAAACTGAGGCGCAGAAAGGTTAAGCAGGTCCCCCCCCTCCCCGCTCGGGGGACACAACTAGTAAGTGACAGAGACAGGATTTGAACCTAAACATTCCAAGTTCAGAGACTGGGCTTTTCACATGGAAATTGGTAGAAGTACCGAAATGAAAATCACTCATTCTGCTTGGTTATGATGATCTTGTTTAAAACGGAATTATACATTTTGGGGTTTTTTTGGGGGGGGAGGGGGAATAATTTTTGCTGTTTTTCAAGACAATTAAAAAGTTAGAAATGGCCTAAAAGGTATTCTTCTTTCTGATTGGACCTTCTATCGGGGGGCTTTACACTGAGTGGGTTCACCCTGCTTTGTGGTAGTGGTTCCAGTAGGGGACCCTTCTTTGATGGGTGTTTAAGCAAATGCTGGCTTCTTCCAGAAGCATCTGAGTGGCTGGCAGTCCAGTCTTGAAGAATAAATAAATCTGAAATGTAGTTCAGATTCTCCGTGAGTCAGGAGACTAACCTCTCTGTCCAGCTTCTGGCCTTGCTCATCCGTGTTCAACAGATCCAACAGAGAGACGAGACGGTCCAAACCCTCAGCCTGGCCCGCTAAGTATCCCCGAGGCATGCCGGAAGTGGAGGGTTCTCCAGGGCTCAGCCCCCGCACCCGCCGCCCCCCATCATGCCTCTGAAACACTTCACACAGCTGCTGGGGAATCTGGTAGGAACCCCAAGCCCCGTGATCTGGCGTCTTTGGCTGAGTGTTGGTTTCCTACCTGTAACCGTTTCTTTGTTGTTTTTTTTGTTTTGTTTTTTTGTTGTTTTTTTTTTTTGAGCTACTGGACAAACAACTGGTCTCCCCAGGCCCTGAGCAGAGGGGAAGACGGGAATCGTGATTCCTTGACCCCTCGCTTCCTGTGCGATTGTGAAATAGGAAGGTAAACATCGGAGGCTCTGGGAACAATCGCCCCTATTGTGGCGTGGATGGATGGGGGTGTCTGCGCCTCCCCACACACGGCCCTTTCCGGTGGGGGCTCCCCCCCACCGGGCGGGCGGGGGGCCGGCCCTGTCGTGGGCCGTGGGCCGTGGGGGCCCCCCAGCTTCACAGCGGGAAAACCCAGCGAGCTTTGCTTCGTGGGCGGTTGGTTGGTAGATGCAGCCCAGGATGAGGGGACGTGTGGGGACCGTCCTTGGGTCACGTAGGGACGTCGTTCTGGATGCTTCCGAAGGCCCGTCGTCAGGCCGCGCGGCTGGAGAAGGGATTCCGGGGGTCGCCTGGCTGGACCTCGGCGGTGGGGTGGGGGGCGCCCCCGAGTCCACTCGGGGTCCTCCGAGCTCTCTGGTTCCCCTCCTAGCCAGGCCGCCCCAGCGCGAGCCCCTCGGGGAGCAGGTGGTGACTCGCACCCGTGTCCCCTCTGCGGAGACTGGAGCAGTGACAGCAAAACCTCAGCATCGGCCATCCCGGGCGGGAGGCCGGCGGGGACCAGGGACCTCGAGGGCTGTGCTGGCGGTTCCGCTGTGCCCCTTCAATCAGCTCATGGACAATTGTCCAGGATCACAGGGAGGGCTTCTTCGGGGTCGGGGTGGACTCCAGGTGGCTCCTGCCTGGGGGCTGGTCACCAGAAAGGCCAAGCCATGATTAGAAGGCTAGAACTTTCCACCCCCCGCCCCCAACCCCATTCTCTGGAGAGGGGAGGGGGCTGGAAAGTGAGTGAGTAATCCATCACACCTATGTGACGAAGGCCCCCCCAAAAATCCCCAGCTACGGGACTCGAAGAGCTTCCGGGTTGGGGGACAGACACATCGAGGGCTGGGAGGGTGACGCGCCCAAGTCCACGGGGCAGACGCTCCCGCCCTGGGGACCCTTCTGGACCTGGCCCTGCGAGTGTCTTCATCCGGCTCTCCATCCGTGTCCTTTACTGTGTAACCAGCCTGGGTGTGTGGACCCTTCCAGCGTCTGACTGAGCCTGAGATGAGGTGTGCGGGCTTTGTACCAGGCAGTCAGAGGCCCGGGCGACACCCGTGACACCAGGCAGTCAGAGGCCCGGGCGACAGCTGTGACACCAGGCAGTCAGAAGCGCAGGCGACACCTGTGACACCAGGCAGTCAGAGGCCCAGGTGACAGCTGTGACACCAGGCAGTCAGAAGCCCAGGTGACACCTGTGACACCAGGCAGTCAGAAGCCCAGGTGACAACTTAGACGTGCGTTTGGCACCTGAATTCGGGGCAATCTCAGGGGCGTTAACCCACCAGGGGTCTGACGCTGCTGCCAGGTCGACAGGGTCAAAACTGAGTCACAATCCCCCCACCCAGCTGGCCTCTGCAGGTGGGTGGGGGGATTGTTAAGTGGGGGAACGCCCCCCATTCTGATGTCAGAAGTAAAGTACCGAGCGTGGAGGAACACGGGGTGTCTTTCCTAGACCACCTGGGTTTGCTAACCTCTGGGAACACAGTGGTAGGTAACTCAGATGATGCCCCGTGTCTCACAGAACGTGTAAGTCAGCCGGCTGCCACCACCACAGCGGGATGACCGCTGGGACGAGCACGAAGCCGCGGGTCCTGGCAAACCCCGAGGGAGGGCTTCGCAGAGTAAGCTGCCCGTGGCGGGCCCTCCAGCCCGGATGCCCCACTGTGTGTGTGTGTGTGTGTCCTGCAAACGAGGACGCCCTCCTGCCCCCGTGCCGGGCAGCCGTCGGGCTTCACGACACACAGCAGGGATTCCGAGTGAGTCCTCCCGTCACTGACTCCTCCTTGTCACAGAAGTCACTCTTCTCCCTTCTGCCATTCAGAGCTGTTTTGAGGCAGGTCCTAAAACCGCCCCATCCCTCAGCAAATTCCTTCCTTCAGTGTGGATCTGGGATTCCCTATTTTATTCCATTGTTCGCTAGGCTCCCATTGTCCTACATGTGGTGGCCCCTTCAAGCTGGCTTCTGTGTCCTTTCCACCTGTCCCAATCATCCTGTGAGCCTTTCTCTTTTTTTTTTTTTTCCTGACCCAGATAGATGATCTAGGTTCAGCCGATAAGCTCTCTGGCTCCAGGATCAGCCTTTCCCCCCCAAGGAGAAGGGTGTTTAGAAGCCAGCATGCTGTCTAAGGAAGCCGAAACCAGTGCTGGGGTTGCTGGCTGGGTCCAAACTGACATGGGCCAGACGGGTAGCGGGCTTCCTGCTCGGATCTGGGAAAGGCCCGAGCCACTAACTTATTTCTACCTGTCGCTGGGTAGGTCGCAGGCGGCCTCCGGGAGTGTGGCTTCCTTGAGCGAGCAGTCTTCCCGGGGGGGCTGCTCATGAATCCAGCCGTCTCCGTTTTGCGTTTTTTACTTAATTAGCCAACCCTTGCACACAGGTGTCGGGGAGGGAAACCGTTTTCTCTGCCTCTTAGGTCGGCCCGTGAATTAAAAACAACAACAACAAAACAGTTTAATAGGAACAAACGCTCACGGTTTTTATTAGCGTTTACATCCACAGGGGTCCACAGAACAAAAGTGAGACTCAGAGAGAGAAGTGGTAGCTGGGGGCTTCTCTACCCCTTTTGACAAGGGGCAGGAAGGGGGTTTGGGCGTCGAGAGATGATAAATCCTGGGGGAGTAACTAGGATAAACGCATAAGGGAACTAGTGGCTCTGCAAACTCGCCTTGGTGTTGCTGTTTATCTCCAGCCGTAAGAATGCTCTTCTCTTCCTTGTAAGGGATGTTGGGGGGCAGGGCGGGCAGGAGACACTTTCACAAAGGGAAATTTATGCCCCTGCTTTTAGCCCGCTCAGGGGAAGGCAGAGAATTCTCCCTGCGCTTGTTGATTCCCACTTGCTTTCAACTCAAAATAACCCTTATGTCGAAGAGGCGTATTTCGGGGGGGATGTATCACCAGCAACTGGACTTTTTGGAAGGCTCTGTGCCTCTGCTTCCCACGTGACGCCGTTATCTTTTTACTGTCACTTGTCGTGGGCAAGGCAGCGTGGGGACCTCCTATCT
>PVKZ01004901.1:0-66604 GCA_004027375.1 Macroglossus sobrinus
GTGGGGGAGGTGCGTCCTCGGAGGGGACAGGTGGGGGCAGCTGATGTGTGGGGCGGGGCAGGACTGCAGTGGAGGCAGCGAGGGGCCCCACGCCCTCCCTCCGGGGAGGGGTGACTGGCAAGAGTTCTGGACACTGTGACAAACAAGGGAACAGGAGGGGCCGGGTCAGTGGCCTGGGCAGTGGGGACGGAGCGGGTTTAATGGGCTGAACCACCCGCCTCCGGCTTCTCCTCCCAGCCCGGGGAGCTGGGAACTGCCCGGGCTTCCAAACGGGATGGCTCAGATCTCAAACAGAGCCAGGGACACACACATGCTCATGCATGCATGCACGTGCGCACACACACATACACACACACACACGTATATGCACATGGGCACACACATGGCACACAGCCTACATACCCCTGCAAACATACACACATGTGCCCAGGTGTGCACATGTGTGAACAATATTTCTATGCATGTGTGCACACATAAATGCACAGACATGCCTACCTGCATGCACACCCATGCACAGACTCTCATTCACACGCCTACACCCACGCATGAGCCTAGACGGCCCCCCGAGACCAAGCCTTGGTCAGAGGGTTCCCTCCCGTGACGCAGCCTCAGAAACATGCCTCGATGCCCCAGGAAAGGGCCCCCTCCCGGCTCCCTCTACAACCACCGGGGCAAGGCGGGGCTGGCCCCGGTGCCATGGGACCAGGCGACAAGGGGCTGCCTGGCAGAAGCACCCCAGCATCCCCCAGAATGGGTCAGCTCTCTGGGGAGACCGCTTGGCGATGGGAGGAGAAAGGCCCGTTTGGTGACCAGCTGTGTCATCTTGGTGGCATTCTCAGATTGCCCTCAATGCCCTGCCGAGTCCCGGTCCCCCAGGTCGCTGCGAGGATTAACAGGGAGTTTTGTGCCAACCTTGAAATGCTCGCAAGGTTCTGCCCTCCCAGGCTGGGAGGTGCCTGGGGACCCAGCCGTTTGTCCCCTTTCTCCCTGCTCCCCTGAGAGCCACCATCACTGCCCCAACCCCTCCCTTCCTTCCCACAGAGGCCTCTGCTCCCCGCCCCCCACTTCCCAGCAGAAGGGCTGGAGCCAGACTGAGATAAGCAGCTTGTTTTCTAAGGGCCCAGAATTCAGTGGAGGTGGCAGGTCAGGGCCAGGGGGGCCCTGGGGCGGGGTTGGGGACACAGGGAGCCTTTCCTTTAGGTGGGGTCCTTGGGGCCACAGACCCTACGGGGACTCGCAATTTCCGCCCTTTCAGGCCACCCTGCTGAGCACGGGGGTAGAGAGAGAGAGCTTGGGGAGGCCTAGGACTGGGATGCAGCAGCTGGGCTCAGCCTCCCCCGTGCTGGCTTCTCCAGACTTCTCTCAAACGCCCAGCTGCCCCCTGCCCCACAGCTTCCTCAGCCTGGAGCACTGACCCCTCTGCCTTTGTCTGATTAACACCCGGATCTGTCTTCAAAACTCAGCTCGATGACCGCTTCCTCCAGGAAGTCTGCCCTGATGCCTCCACCAGGCCCGTTGCAGCTTCTCCAAGGGCCGACATCCTCCCCTCCTGGTGCCCTTCTCTTTCGGACAGCATCCTGTCCCCATGCCCAGGACCTGAGCTCTGAGGGCAGGCTGCTCTGGCTCTCCCTTGTCCCCAGACTGACCTGGAGCAGACACAGGGCAGCGTTCTGACGAATGTCGTGTCTCGTGAAGGGTGGGCGTCCTCTCTGCTGACAGGTGCCCTGACCAGAGCCATGGGTGCCTCTTCTGGTGAGCTGTGGCCCTCTGGGACCAACTTCCTCACCCAGGGGACAGGCGGCTGTGGCCCCCACTCCGGGGAGGGGAGCTGCCCAGTGGGGCTGGGCCTCCCCCAGTGCGCCCATCAGTGTCCTTCACCCCAAGCAGCCCCTCAAGGCAGCGCTGTTGAAGAGGGGACCCTGGGGCCTTCCCATCATGCCTGTGAGGCCGGCCTTGCCGCCACCTGCCCCCGCACCGTGTCCCTCTGCCCGGCACCTGGACAGCGCTGGGCGAGAGCAGATGCTCAGCCACCCTGCGCTGAAAAGAAAATGCAGAGAAGCCGCTTTTCAGAACCAACAGCGCAGCGCAGTGGTCCAGAGCCCGCCTGGCGACAGCCCGCTGGCCTCTTCCTCCCCGAGTGGCCTTAGGCCACTGCGCCCCCGTCTGTAAAACGGGGACGAGGACACTACTTGTCCCCTAGAGCTGTTGACAGGCGTAACTGTGCTAGGATGCTTGCTCGGCCTCGGTGTCTTCTTGGGTAAAGCGAATCCTCCCTCTCGCGTCCCCCGGGATCGCGCGGGGCCCGGACTACAACTCCCAGCATGCCGCGGGGCCCTCCCGCGGGCCCAGGCCGGCCACCGCTGAGGTCTGGCAAGTCCCGCAGCTCCAGTCCCGCAGCTCAGGATCGCCCTTGCCCGGGGAGGTCGAGTGAGGGCAGGGGGCACGTGGAGGACCCGCGCAGCGACACGGGGACCACGCCTGGGGCGACCACAAGGCACGCCATGGCTGAGGAGGCCGTAGCGGACGATGACCACGGCAAGGACCCCACGGCCCGCGGGCACCCCGACATGCAGGCGGGGGTCCGGGGGTCGCCGCGGCGCCCCCAGAGCGCTGTCCGCGGTGCTGGCGGGGAGGGCGGCCCGGGGCGCAGGGCTCAGCTGCAGTCTCGGCACTGCGCTCTGCGTCCTTGCTGCTCAGGGGACGGATGACCCGAGGGCCTGGCAGGTTCTCGGGTCGCACACGGGACCCACTGAACCGGAATCTGCATGGTGACAGGATCGCCAGACGCACCAAAGTCGTGTCGCCCGACCGCGCAGTGAGATGGGTGTTTCCCGCCT
The DNA here is from genome assembly GCA_004027375.1 of Macroglossus sobrinus. NCBI lineage: Eukaryota > Metazoa > Chordata > Mammalia > Chiroptera > Pteropodidae > Macroglossus > Macroglossus sobrinus. The sequence goes on from PVKZ01004901.1 coordinate 2,838, forward strand.
CGCAGAGGGGCCTCGGAGACGCCGAGCGAGGTGCTCGAGGTCCCATACCTAGAAAATGGCAAAGCACGATTCGAAACCAGATCCTCTCTGAAATCCGCAGCCACCGTCCTGCACCCACCGCCTTCCCACAAGACGAGGAACTGGTCTCCAACAGGGGCTGGTCCGCAGGCTGCAGCTTCCGGCGAGAGGCTGCTCACCTCCTAGGGCGTGTGTTCAAGGCACAGGGGCCCGCACAGCCACCCTGGGTTGACAGTTGCTGCCATAGTGAACCACCATCGCGACGGCCGGGGTGCGTACGACTCACAGGGAGTGGGGCGACTTCGCAGAGGAACCCTCTTGAAGGCTGATTGGAAGCCTCCCCACGCCCCATTCCTAGCAGAGAAGGGAGCGCTCCTGGGGCGGGAAACTGCAGAAGCAGAAGCAGCGTGGCGGCAAGAAAGGGGTTCAGGACACCGTTAGGGAATGTGGCTGCGGTGTGGGGAGCAGGGAGCCCCTGTCCCTGGAGGGGATGGCGGAGGCCAGAGCCCACCAGCCTTGCTAAGAGTGCCATGCTAAAGGGCTTCGGTCTTGATGCCACAGGCGGAGGGAGCCACAGGGAGCTTCAAAGCAGGAGCCAGAAGCCCCCACCCCCCTACCCCCCCAGAGTGTCCCCTTCTGCGGGCTCCTGTCCCGCTCTGGGAGAGGAAGTCAGCAGAGAAACCACAGGGCCCCACCTGCAAGGGGCTGATGGGAAAGGAAGTGAGACAGGTGTGAGGTCTGGGTGGCTCAGGGGGTTCAAACCACAGAGTTTCAATCTGGGAGCACCATGGCCCAGGAGGAGGTGGGGCACAGAAGGGAGACGAGGTGCCTCTGGACCCCGATACTTGGTCACTCAGACCACAGACTGTGCCGCTGGCAGACTGGGGCTCCCGTCCTGCTCAGCCGCTCCCCACAGCCGCGGGCAGGGGTGCACGTAGAGAAATAGCTCTTGGTGAGTGCCACGGCTGACGGAGCCCCCTGCCCCTTGGGCCTGGGGGACCTGCAGTGTCCTTACATGCTGCCACACCTCTGTGAGTTGTCCCTTTATTAAACTCTGGTTTCCCGGTGTGCCTGTGCCCTGTTTTTCCGGGGCACGACTGATGCTTTTGTCCCGGGTTGCTTGTCCGCCAAGGGGTGGCATCGATGCCAGCTTCCCGGTGCAGGTGCTGCTCTGCAGGTGGGGCTCAGGGCACAGGTGTGCAGGCTGCGTAAGGCCCAGTGACGCACAGGATGGAGGTCCCAGACTGGTGTAGTTAGTGGTGACGGTTTTCCAGCACTTGGCAGTAAGGTATCTTGAAGAGACACTGTTCTCTAACTGGCATGTGGCACTGGGGAGCCAGCCTGGCGGAGCTGGGTGGGGGCAGATGGGCCCCAAGGGCCACTGTGCCAACCCCGCCCCCAGACTTGTCTATGTCAGTGGTCTGTCACTGCCTGCGTGTGCTGCCAGCTCCTCCACGTCTATGAGCAGGGCGAGCGGCTCAGGTGACACCCCTGGGTGCAGCACAGGGTGCGCAGCACTTCTGGTGGGGACCTGCTTCCCAGGCACTGGGCTGGGACCAGGGATGGTGGCTTCTGCAAGTCAAGAAGGAAAGCCGTTCCCAAATGAACCACGAGGGGGCAGACGCGGCTGAGGCCCGCCGCTCGGACGCACGCCGAGCTCGGCGTCCTGCTGCCACCTAGTGGACACGCGGAGCACTGTCGTTCTGGGAAGGAGGACGGAACCCTCTCAACAGAGCTGGCGGCTCTGCACCTCCCTCTCCTTAGCCGGGGTGTCTGTGCCAACGTCCCCACGCTGATCCTGACCCTATCAGCCCGCAATCCTGACCCTAGACCCCTGGTGCTTCCTCGAGGAGCCAAGCCCAGTGACCTTCTGGAGCCCATCCTCCCTCTGCTCCTCCCCCAGGCCTGGCTCCCCCGGCCTCTGCCTGCACCTGCCCCCAGGTGCGCCTCCTGGCCCACAGATATGGCGTCCAGGACCAGCTGACCGCACAGTGGAGCACCGTGACTCTGTGTCCTCTGCCTCTCCAAGGTGGGGAAGGCCTGAGCCATGCCCCAAACACAGGCAGGTGGGGGCGCCCTCAGCAGGTGGCAGGGCCCGATGCCTAGCTCCTTTCCTGGCAGGTGCTCATCCTTGACCCCATGAACCCTTCCCCAGATGGAGCCACAGAGTCTGCCCTCCCCGGGGGCGAGACGAGACCCCTTCCTGATGGCAGCTGCCGAGTGGACCTGAAATGTCAGGTGTGAGTGCGGACGCTGGGCCGGCTGGGCCGGGGGGACCGCGCAGAGGGCATGCGGGGCCCCTCGTGCCACTTCTGCAGCTCCCTGCAGACCTGAGCTACGCGGAAGCGTCGCACTGTGCAGCCGGAGGGGGCCTCGTGGAGGGAGGTTTCGGTGCCTTAGTGACCAAGCTGTCTGTTGGGACCGGGGCCGGTGGACCACGGCCACACCCAGGCTGGCTGGTGTCATCAGGCAGTGAGAGCCCGGCTCTGGGGCCGGGACAGCCCGGGGTCAAACCCAACCCCACTGCTCGCTGTATGAGCTCGGAGCAGCGTTGCAAGTCTCCATCTCTGCATCAAAAAAAAAAAAAAAAATGCAGAGGTGGCATCAGACTGCATGGCAAGTGGGAGCCTGCAGAGTCCGTGAGCACCCCGAGGGCACGCCCACCCACAGGACACGGCTGGCCCTTCTCTGGGAAGCGCGCTTCCAGTTGGTTGCCACTCGATGGCCCACGGGGCTCCAGCGGCGAGTCACATGGCACATGGCGGCCCGTGAACCCGCCACTTACTCACCGCCCTTTCCCCCTCCCACCTGACCCGGAGAACTGAGGGGAACACACAGTCGGAGGGAGGCCAAGGCGTGAAGGACGGGCTTCTCCTAAGCCTTCCAACGGGGGTGGCCTTTAAGATCCAGGGACAAAGGCGGGTTTGGACAGTGAGTTCCCGGCGGAGGAACCGTGTGAGGTGGACTCGGCATGGGCCTCCCCATGGTGCGGCCTCGCGAGGTGGCGAGTGGCCACAGGGACCGAGGACAAAAGCGTCCCTCCTCCCCGCTTCGCAAGGCTCCAGCTCCAGAGCGAGGCTCCCTCTTAGGGACCGGCGCGAACACCCAAGCTGGCAGCGCAGGGGAGCAGAGGCTGGCGAGGTTGCTCTCCCCTCAGTCACGTCCCTGCCACACTCTGAGCCTAGAGGGACGATGTGTCTCCTCACCGAGACGGGGCAGAACGGGAGCCTGGGGCGGTGTGTCACAGACGGCTGGGTTTGTGCCTGGAGCACACCCCGGCGGCACACGCACACCAGCCTGGGGCCCCGGCGGTGCCTGCAGAGGGCTCCGGGGCCGGCCGTCCCCGCCAGGACGCAGCCCTCCCTGCAACCGAGTGGGCAGGAAGGCTCGCCCGGCAGGCTAAGGAAGCAGGGCGGAAAGCCGACGACACTATTGAAAAAACCCAGTAGGGTCCTCGGCTGTGTGTGAAATGAAATGGTTTTTATTTTTCAGAAATGACCGAGATGATGGCCAGAGGTGTCCACTAGGACAACCCACCCCGCAGCCCGACTTCGCGGAGGACAGTGCAGTCGAGCCCACCACCGTGATGTCAGGCTCCAGCCCTGGGGGGAGCCGGCCTGGCGGGGTGCAGGGGGGAGGGACAGGGCATGGCAGGTGTCACAGCAGCAGAGACGGGGCCAGTTGGGCTGACAGGTCCCCCCAGCTCCGAGCCAAGTCATCTCAGGAGGATTCAGGCCACTCACTGCCTTGTTCCCGGGCGGGAGCGGGCGGCCTGCACCACGCAGCCCGCGGGGCTGTCCGCTCGAGCGGCATTTCATAAGTGAGCTTCTGCCGGTGACATTCCCTGCGCCCTCCCCTCCTCCCGGATCCACCTGGCGCTCTCTGTGGTGCGCCCGACGGCTCAGAACGGCTGTGCGCTCACGTCATTCTAGCTTCTTCTGTGAAGTGATGCTTCAAAGGAAACCTCAGAGCCTTAGGAGGGAGCGAGGGCGATCTCAGGCCCCCTCCTCTCCGCATAAAGCCAAGTAGCTACGATAAAAAACCAGCCGGCTCAGGCCCAGGCCCAGGCCCAGGCCGCGGGCCAGAGTCCCAAGGGAGGGCGCCGGGCTGGGCTGGACGGGGCACCCCGGACCGCCTGCCTCACTGCGGCCGCTCATGCCCCCTGCTTAGTCCACGCGCCAGGCTCAAACTCACGTCTCACTGATCGAAGGTTGCAAACGACACCAACACATTATCCACTTTAAAAATGTTCCCAAAAAGAGATTTTCCCCGTATGTTTTCATCAATTCATTCCTGTGCCTCCTGGAGGAAGGCGACGCATGTCACTGATGGGAAACGGCCACGTGCAGAAGTACCAAGACGAGACGCCCCGGAGGAGGGAGGGGCCAGTGGACCGTGCGCCCCCCGTCCCCCCGCCCTGGGGAGGAGGCGAGGCAGGGAGCCTGCCCTGGAAAAAAGCCGCCTCTGGCATTCGGGCCTTGTCCTCGTGTTATGGAAAAACGCTGTGACCTCGGCTCGTGCCCGCTGGACGTGACCGCAGAGAACAGGGCCAGCCCTGCCCAGGCGTCAGCCCTCCCCTGCCCCGCCCCGGCCAGCCCGGGGCCCCGGCCGGCCCGGGGCTCCGTCCACGAGTTCCCGCGGTGGCCCTGAGGCTACAAGGTGACCACACAGTGAGGACAGCCCTTCACACACGCACAGCGCGGTCCGAGGGTTGGCAGGGAACAGGGCGGCTGCGGGGCCTGCAGGCGTCCAGGCGAGCGAACGACGCACAGCGTGGGGGCCGGGGACACAAGCGACGCGCGCCGCGAATTCAGATTATACAAGCGAAAGCAAAAACGGCGCCCTGCGTCCTGGACGGGTCCGGTGACGACGGCCCGCCGACCGCACGCACACGGGCTCGGGCCCGCAGCCCGGACGGGACGTCCCGCCCCCTGCCCGGGCGAGTCCAGGGCTCAGCAAAGCGAAAGCTCGCGAAGCGAGACAGAGAACAGGCCACTGGTCAGCCACGCGAGGTGCAGGGGACGCAGCGACGGCCGCGCCGCTGTCAGGGGGACACACTGACGCAGTTCGCGTGCTCCCATGCAGGGCTGACGTCCTGCTTGGCTCCGGCCAGGCCCGGCCCAGCCCGGCCCAGGGAGGCCGGCGACGCCGGGCCCCGAGCCGGGGGGCCGGGAGCGGGGCGGGGGCGTCACTCGGAGGCGGCCAGCTGCTCGATGGCGTAGCGCACTTTCTTGGCGGTTTCTTCGAATTCTTTCTGCTTGCTGTGGGTCTCCTTCGCCTGGGGATGAAGAACAGACCGGACTCGTGAAACCGAGGCGGGAGCTTCCGGCGCCCGCGGGGAGGACAGGCCCGGGGAGGACGAGGCCCGGGCCGTCCCTGCGCTCCGCCGGGGAGACCCCGTCAAGCCTCGGCCTGCCCCATCCCCCACGAAGCGAACCCTTCGCCTTCGGGGGCCCCCAGACAGGGCTCCCCACCTGTCCTGCGAGGAGCTCTTTCCAGAGGAACCAATGACAATGACAATTGCGTTAGCGAAGCCAGGGACCTCCATCTGTCCCCTCTGTGGTTTCCACCCTTCATTTCTCCGTCACATTAAAAACCAAGCAGGACTTTCTTGGGTTAAATTTATTTTTAAAAAAACGATAAAGGCTAAGATTTTTTTAATTACTCTTCAACATGTACTTTTTTCTGCCTTACACTTGCCCCCATGTATGAGGCTTACTTATTTAAAAGCAAATGTGATTTTAGAAATAATAAGTTGAGAAGAACGAGAGAAGACGGCCCCGAACACACAGCGGCCGGCCTGGGAGGGGGCGCCTGCAGGGCCCACGTGCTGTGTCCTCACCCGCCCGGAAAGGCGACCCTGGCCTTCTCAGACGGATTTTTTTTTTTTATTAACTTTTTCTTTTCTTTCAAAAAAGCCTAAAGCTAACCAAGCCCCTGCGTACAAGGCTGTAGCCAGACCTCCACTCAGAGGCTGACTCCATGTTATCCGTTTTCTAAGGAACGGGGGTTGAAGCAAGAGCAAGGAACTCTCCACGGGGCGACACTCTGCCACCAGTGGGCTCAGGACACAGCCCTCGGGCCTCACTGTCCCCCCACCGACCCCGCAGGTGTCCGCAAACCCCCGTCTCACTCGGAAGCCAGTTCCTCTGCCTGTCCCCGCGATAAGCTCGCTCTCGGAACGGGTACATGTTCAAATCAGTGCGAATTGATTTTCTCTTTTTCCAAGAGACAGAGGCAGAGATGCAGGCGCACGAAGAGAGCCACGCACGGCCCGCGGGCAACCCCGCCACACCCGGCAGCGCCACCTCACACTTCCGTCTGGGGCCGCGAGGGACAGCACCCACACGTCCTGCCGCCCGGTCCCTCTTGCAAGCTGCCCGACCAATGACCGTCTTACGCCGCTGGTGCGATCGCAGAGCCTGCTACTCGTTCGAAGCATCAGCCCCGACCTTATTCTTCCCACGGAACACGGGGCTCGCAGGCCAGCCCACCCCGGGAAGTGAGGGTCCCCACGCTGCCCCCCGGGAGCCCCAGCGTGATGCAGACAGGCCTCGGGTCGTGCCCGTTCCCAGGCCCGGCGCTGACCCCGCCCTCAGCACCCATTCACACCAGGAAACCGGGCGCCCGATTCCACGTCGGTGACACGCTCTTTGCGGCAGCCCTCGCAGCTGGTGGCACTGGACAACAGCCCTGTGTGGCAGAACCTTCTGCAATGACGAAAATGTTCTGCTCCCTGCACCGTCCAGTTCGGCAGCCGCTGGCCGCGTGGAGCCACAGAGCAGGGACAGCGCTGCTCGTGGGACAGAGAGCTGAAGGCTGCACGTCACTTACCTTGGACAGCCCCACGTGGCTGGTGGCTGCCCGGACAGGCGCACAGCTCAAAGGCGTCACAGCAGCGGAGCTGACGACCACGGACATGAAAAAATTTTTCGACGGCCTAACTTGTATAAACCAATTAAGAAAAGCACGCACAGCTTAAACTTTCAAATTCTTCCTTCAAATATTTAAATTTTAAAATCACCGGGAAGGAAACGCACCGGTTAGCAGGGGTCACCCCCAGCATGGGGAGGGGGGGACCTGGTTCCTCACAGAAGCTCATACTGTTCTGTAATAAGGAAAAAGCGAGTGTGTCCATTTACAGCATCCGTAGTCTGACTTGGGGAAGGACAGGGAATAGTTGCAAAGCGAACCCTGCCCACCCAGACGATGGGATTCTCCCGTGGGCCCCGCCCAGTGCTCCCACGTCGCCTCCCCCCGAGGCCGCCCGCCCTCAGGGTCCTCTCCCAGACCACGGTCCACAGCACCCAGGCGGTACCTGGGGCCAGGCTGTCACAGCTGCGGCGCGTCCTGCTGTGGTGGGTACCTCGAGTTCTCTGGCTCTGTCTCTGTGTCACCCGGCTTCAGCCTCGCTTGCCGCACCCCTACCGGCCTCCCGCTCCCTCGGGCACAGCTTTCTCACGCCTGTCCCCTACGTACGCAAGGCCGGTCTGTTTGTTACGGCCCGTGGGACCCGTCCACCCAGCCCGTGGCCTGCTTTTCACAGAGCCATTGGGCTAAGAACGGTTTTCACATTTTGAAACAAGAAGTAACATCTCACAGAAGGCTACGGGGCCCGGGCTGGCTGAGCTGCCTGCTGTCTGAGGCACCGCCTAGATGTGCGCTGACCCCTGACCTGGGGCTCCCATCCCCGCCCACTGCCCAGCTTCTCCCTTCCCAAGGGGAGACTCTGGTCCTCAGCTACGACGCTGGACGGGGTTTCGTTCTCGTCTCTGAAACTGAACACAGTTTCCAGCTGGAAAGGGCCTTCCCTGGGGCTCCCCTCTGCACCTGGCAGCAAGGAAAGCGTGACCGAGACTGGCTGAAAGTCACAGACAGCCAGGACGGGGGACCCTCGCCCACTGCTTTGCTACAAGGATATTAAACACCCCAATATTTTTTCTCTCTCAGGCTGCCAGGCTGAGCAAATAGAGACAGAGCGTGCCCAGTCAAAGCTGGTCTTCACATAAACTAGTAATTGTTCGGTAAGCACCCACATAAAATGCGAGATACACTAAAAATCTATATCTTGTGTATCTGAAATTCAGTTTTAAGTGGGAGTCCTGGTTCTCTCTGGAACCCCATGCTCTGCAGCCCAGGCTGCTTGGGAGCCTCCCCTCTGGGGACCCATGGCTTCTCTCTGGGGTTACAGTCTCCCAATGAATGACCCAGTCCGCCTATTCCCAGGGTCAAAGTTCACTTGCAGAAATCCTTCACGATCCAGCTAGAACGGCGCTGTGTCCCCAAACCCTCTGCTCCCACCACGGGTCTCGACTGTCACTGAAGGCAGGAATGGCAGCCGAACCATCACTGTGTGCCACCACCAGAGGGAGCCTCGCACCGAACACACCTTCACGGAGGGGACAGGTCTGTCCCTGTGTGACTGCAACCACGCTCCAGGATAAACGCTTTTCTGGCCTTTCACTCACACACACACACACACACACACATCTGAGGGCCTTCAAAAACGGTCACAGCCGGAAACAGCCCACGGGGCTTAGTATCAAAGGCGCTGAGCAGAGCCAGCTCTCGGCTCACTCTCAGTGATACGTACGATTTTGTTCTTGGCTCTTTCTTTGTCCAGTTTCAGGAATTCCCCGAGGGTCAATTCTTCAAACTGCTTCTTGACAGAAAGGAAAGCACAACCGGAAGAATGCTTTTTATGTTCCTCTCTAAAAAAATTTAAAAACCAAAACAAGGGCAGGTCAACAGAGGAAGTTAAGTAACGGGACAAAAGCAACCATTTGTTCATTATCAACAGCCCCCTTCCCAGTCCCAGACACCCCCTGTTCTGCTTCGAGAGCCAAGTGTGACATCCGACATAGATGGGGCCAGTGAGTGCTAGGTCCCAGGCCTAGTCCCACACAGCTCGTCCTGGCGCCTTCTCTCTGCGTGGCCAGCCCGCCCGCGTCCCGGGCTGATGCCTTTTGTCCCGAGTCCTTTAGCGGTTAATAGGAAAAGGGTTACATTATCACGAGTCCAGAGCTATCACACATCTAACCCTTCAAAAGTCCTCAAGGGACTGTGTAAAGCAAGCTCGTGTCACTGCGGTTGTTACATCATCTACTATCTGGAGTAAGGGCTCTGCCTCCCACCAGCGTTTTCTGCCCTGGGATTTAGCCCGCGGTGCTGGAACATACATATGGCCCAAGTCCAAAAGGCCAGCCAGTAGGAAGCAGGGTCTGAAAAGAAACTCACTCCCGGGAACACAACAGGGGCCTCCCGGGTTGATTCCCGGCATGCTCGCCACGCTGTCCCGTCAACGCTGGGTCCCAAGAGCAAACACGTTAGGAAAAAGAGCAACACTCTCCTGGCCGAGGGAGAAACACCTCGGGTGATTCTCTGGGGAAAAACATTACAGTCATGGGAACCATCGATTCTGACGGGGGATGAAAAGGTTTGAGAAAAGAAAAGAAGGTGGCAAGATATCACGGAAACACAGCTATGGTGACCTATCTAAATAGAGTAGACAGAAAATTACAAAAACAAAAACAAAAAACTAGGTACCTCAAAGAACAAATAAATAGCAAAGTGTGTACCACTGTAATAGAGTGGTTATTCTGTGGCTGTGATTTATAACTCAATAAAGTTATAGATTTCAAAACGCTAAAACAAGGAAAGCACGTGGACATCCCCAGGTCACAACAGGATCTGCTCCTCTATTCTGTGGACCCTGAAAGGCACCAAGCACCTACAGGAGCGGGGCGCTCTCCAGCACGCACCCCGAGGGGCATGCGGCCACATCAGGTTAATTGCGTTGGAAGCATCCCCCCGGCGCCAGCGCGCGGAGATACGTCCATTCGCAACAGCTGTTTAGGGCGCGAAATCAGGTTATACAACCGCGGCTCCTTCTCTAAAGGTCTTTGCAATCCAGAAAGTTTTCCCAGACCCAGCTCAGAACAGAAGCTGCCGATGGAGCATGGCACCCCGGAAACCCCGCGAGGCTGGCCTGGGGTACTCACATGGGGTCGTCATCTGGCTCCCAGCCTTCCAGCTCCTTGAAACAGAAGAAGCACTGGGCCAAGTCGGGCTCATTCTCGGTGGGGCAGTGGATGAAGCCGGCTGCGGCCATCTGCAGGGGAGAGCGCGGCTCAGGCCTGGGGCGGGGTGCATCCCGAAATCCACAGCAGGAGGGGTCGCCCCAAGTCCCGGGAGCCCACAGAGGGGCCGGAGACCCGCGGGAGGGGTCGCCACGGGTCGGGGTGCGGGGGTTCTGGTGCGGGATGGGCAGGCCTGGGACCCGGGAGGCCGCGCGGTCTCACCCGTTCCGGGGTGCAGGAGCAGCCCTCCAGGAAGGGCCAGTTCTTGAACGTAGAGACGCGGTGGTCCTTGAGGTAGAGCTGCCAGGCGGGGGGCAACGGCGGGGCGCCCATCCCAGCGCTGCGGAGCGGTGCCGAGATTCAAATCCGGCGGTTGCCGGCCGCCGCGGGGCATGTCGGGAGCGCCCCGCCCCTTAGCTGTGCGCCCGCGGCTTTCTGGGAATGCGAGGCTGGGCGGCGCGAGGCGTGCTGGGAGTTGTAGTCCTTCTGCAGGGTGGTCCAGCTCCAGCGCGCTGAGCACCTGGCAATCTCTATCCATGGTAGCCCTTTCCCGCGCTTAGCTCTTGTAAACAGTGGTGGGAAGAGGAACGGATGAGCGGAAGTCCCCGTAATGAATTCACGGAGTGGCCCCTGTCGAGTACATATGTGTTAAGCCCTTTCAGCCTGCACACTCTCGTGGTTTGTTTGTTTTGGGCGGGGCTCACTGACCAGCTGGAACGCCCTAATGCCAGCTTCCCCGGCCCTTTGAGAGCGGGGATGGGTTAGAAGGTGTGCGGAGGCGTGTCCATCCTGAGGCCACACGTCTGCCGGGAAAAGATATCAAATAAATGAAATCCACAGCTAAACTCCACCCTCGCCTCTAGTGAGCTATTAACTGGCCTGTCAAGTCTTCGCTGAAGCTTCTTGAAAGTTCAGACATTACCCCTTGGAGCTTTAGTCTTCCCTTTCCTCCGGGATTCCTCTGGAAATAGATATTCCTTCGGGTCAATAGCTAGAGCTCTGACTCTAGCTCAATCCCATCCATTGGTTGGGCCTTTGGTTTTCTGATTTTGTGTCATTATGAATAATACTACCATTCTTTTTATTAAAGTTTACATATATGAGCAGTTATATATGGTCAAATAGACATAGCATAAAATGTACCGTTTTAACCACTTATAAGTGTGTATCGGCGACCTAAGCCCAGTTTTGTGCGGCCATCACCACGATGCGTCTCCAGAACGTTCCCAAACTGAAACTCTACTCATCGAACACTCACTCCCCATTTTCCAATATATTCTGTACATAATATTTAATTTATAGATTAGCCTTCAGCTCTATCAAATTTTACCAGTAACAGCTTCTGTCATTGGGAACTTTCTACATTATTTCTGCCAAGTTTGTGTTGTCTTGGGCCTCAATTTTTAACCTCTAAATTTAGTAGCTGAAAAAGAAACCTTGAAACTTGTTATGGACCGCACCTGGACAAGATGACCTCAGACCCGAATTAGAATCAAAAAGAAAATTTTATTACGAATTCGAATCCGGGCTCAAGCCTCCACTGACGCAGCAGTGAGAACAAGAGCCCCGATCCTTAGCATGGGGTTCCTTATATTGGGTTTATGGCAGGCTAACTTGGCGCACGCGGGGGACAGGCTGCAGTTCCTTATTGGCTAACCATCTGGCCTGATGATGGCCTGACCTTTAAGCAAGCAAACAGGATGTCTGGGCGGAGAATTCCAGCCCTTGGTCGGAGGGGATTGCAGTCCACCTTGCTGGGGGAATTTAAAATTTTCCATTCCGCCATCTTAGATCTTACATCGCCGTCTTAAATACATAAGTTCTCATGACCCATTACAAAACTTATATCTGTTTAAATAAGACATTTCTTTACCATGAGCAATTTCAACCATTGTCAAATTTGGTTTTGTTCATTCCTACCAGTAATAGTCATTAGGAATCGGATAAGAAACTGGTAGCTTGGATTTATGTCTCAGCTGCATTCAAGAGAGAATCGTGAAAAGCAATTTTGCGAAACAGAATGGGGAGAGAAAACGAGGGAGAGGGAAACACACAGAGACTACCAACGAGACCCACACAGAGGGTGAGGCTGTGTTGGTTCTGTTGGTTGCTAAATCCTCAGGGTCAAAGGTCTCCCTGATAAGCATAAGAAGGTCAGGACCACTTTCTTTGATGCTGCGAATTGTCCCATAGCATCGCCGTCATGTCCAACGTTCTGATCTTTGCCCATCTGAGACTACAAAGCAGCATGTGCCAGTTTGAAGTTGAATCTCTTTATTGAGAAGGAAGGCTGAGCATCTCTTCTCAGGTTTACTAGCCACTTCGATTTATTTTCCGTGAATTGCCCATTCGTGCCTTGCCCACTTTTCTGTTGGGTTCGAGATTTTTCCTGTTGGCCAGTGAGAGTTCGTGTCCAGCTGTCATGTCTACATTTTTTATGCAGTCCTACTTATCACTCATCTACCTTCTGACTTTCGTTTTTTGTTTCATGTTGGCGTCTGCTGTTTTGTTATTTTTTGCTAGGCTGAGAATGGCCTGTTCTCCTCTAAGATGATTTATAAAAGATGCTCATGGATGATTTCTTCTGATTTGGGCTTTTATGTTGGAGTCTTGACCCCTCCAGGAATATATGATGGAAGGCAGGTGGAAAGGGTTCTGATTTGTTTTCCAAGGTCGGGCCAGGTGCCCCCATCGCTTGTGTCATAAGCAGCTGTGCACACGGGGTTGGAATCAGCACCTTTCTCGCATCCTAAGCTCCCTCGTTTGCGGGGACTGATTTAAGTGTCGGTCGAACACATCCTGCTTCTTTACCTCTAGATATTTCATTCTCTCACGTTATCACAGAACCAGTGTCAACATGAGGACAATTCACATTGATCGGTTCTCTCATTCACAGCCTTTTTAAGGGAACTTTTGTAGTCAATTACAATGTTTATGGAAATATAAAAATTTCTATTAGATAAAAAGGAGAAAAATTAAAATTGCCCACGGTTTCACCCCGTAGGGTAACTGCTGTGAACTTGGATCCTTCCCATCTTTTTCCTATGTAGACACGATGCATAGAGCATCCCTAGGCCCGTATCTCCATGTCTCTATATATTCTAAATGAAAAGTCACACAGCAGTGGCACACGTCCGTTCCGTCCTTTGCTTACCTTTAGGCATTTTGCCTTAAAAGGTCGTAACCTAAGGGAGCAATTCTCAACCCAGCTTCGGTGACCAGGGTCTCCTGCCAGCAGCCCGAGGCGTCCCACAGGAATGACCCAAATATTAAATGAAGTCCTACAGTTTGTGAGCCACGCGTGTCCCTTAAAAATCTAGAACGAACTCAAGTTCACATCCATACTGTCATTCTCATTTGCCCGCATCCTGAAGGCTTTTGAATATTTTAATGTTTCAAATGAAACAGGCTACAGCTCAATACTCATTGCGTTCGTATCCTCCAAGATTCGAAGAATCCAGAAGGAGCCAGCACTCAGCTCCTGGGTTCTCAGCTCCACTTGCCCACCCAAGGCGTTAGGTACGGGTCCTCCCCGACCTTTGTCATTCACACATGCGTGAGCACGCTCAGGAACACGGAGTGTGATGAGTGTGGATTAGCTGACGTCACCGAGGTGGCACTGTGTTGTATCACGGAGCATCTTGCTATTGTCGGGTAATTCTATGTCTTGGGAGATTTCCCACGTGGTGACATAGATCTCATTCTAATGGCCAGAATGAGATATATGTATTCTTTACTGATGAATATTTAGGGTATTTCCTATTTTGCTATAAGCAATCATTCTTGAACCGCTATCTATTCAGAGTGTGTGGGGGGGACGGTGGGTGGTGGATGGCTCCTTGGGAACTGCATACAAGAGGAAGCTTGTCCACCTGTGCGTGTCATTGCCCTGTCACGGTCCAGGGGTTAGCCTGAGCCTAACATCCCAGGATTTCAGGGACAGACCCAAATATCAGGTGTCGCCCACGACGGAATGGACAACAGAATGAAGCAAAAGACAGAACAAAAATTAGTTTGGGATTCTCTTACAAAAGGGTCTGCCAACTTTTCTGAAAAGCACCAGAGAGTAAAAAATTTAGCTTAATCTCCCATAGGACCTCCTAATTCTGCCGTTGTAGCTCAAAAGCTACCACAGATGATCTGTAAAGGAATGAACGTGACTGAACTCCAATCAAACTTTAATATGGATGCTGACATTTGAATTTTATATAATTTTTACATGTCATAAAATAATATTCTTTTCTGATTCGTTTTCAACTGTTTAAAAAGGCTTGCAGGCTGCGAGCCGGAGGGAAATGTGTGTCATTTTTTGATCGATGCCGCTCGATCCAAGCCAGGGCACGGCCGTGGAGCCCAGAGCTTTGGGGAGAATGGACGCTTGCCAAGGCGAGTGGACAAACGGAGGCGCCACCGGGCACCAAGGAAGCAGCGGCTGGCAGGTGCACGCCGGCTGGGGTTCAGGGGCCGTCAGTTCTCCTGGAAGATTGTTTTCAAAATAATCTGCAGCAGAAGGAAAAGACAGCAAAGCCCCAGAACTGGAGAGGCTCTCTCGGGCAATATGATCAGAGCATCAGGCTGCGTCAGTGCGTCAGTGCGCATGGCAGTGTAACTTACAAGTCCCTTCCCACGGCCCGCCCACCGGAAACGTTCTAGTAAAGCGCCAGCCTCACCGGATGTACCTCCCACCTGCTGCCTGTCTGTGTGTGACCTGTGAACCCATTATGAATCGTCTCTGGTGGCTTTGAGTGAAGATGGCTGAGTCACCATAAGACACCCCCCCCAAAAGCCACAATAGTTATTTGCTAGGTTTTTCGAGAGATGTCATTGATGGCTGTTTGTTTTTCCCCCATTAAAAAAATAATAATAATAATACATGTTCCCTGTCGAAAAAGCAGAAATGGATTCCCGAAATGCACCTGGAACAACCCGGGATGGTTTTTTTTTTTTTCCTTAAGCGTATATACGCCCGAGGGGCCAGCCGTCCACGCGTTTAAAACCAGGACGAGGCTGACTCAGCCGTTTCTTACGATTTTGCTCGCACACCTGAATCAACTTGACATGTCCTAACTAATTTTCACGCGCTTCACGCCGCTGCCAGATTATACACGGTCATTTAACCTCCTGGGACATTCGGGCTGTTTCCAAGTCTCGAACATGCATTAAGCATGGGCTACTTATTGTTTCTCCGAACATGGTCTCTTATCCTTTGTCCATTTTTCCTACTCAGTGCAGTTCTTAAAGAGAAGTAAGCACTGTTATTGTTGACGTGAAAGGCTCTTTATGTCGTCAGGGTGTTAAGGACCTGAATTAAAACCCTGCTGAGGTGGCAGCTGATAAAAAGGCAAGCTAGTCCAATTCCCCCCTCGCCCAGAAAGAAGAAGAAAACAAATAATAACCACACCTGCTGGGTCCATGACACATATTTTCCCCAGTCTGTCCTTTCACTTTTAAAAGGATTTTCCAGATTAAGATTGTAATACAATCCACCCACCCTTTCCCATATGGAGTTGGCTTTGCTTTTATGCTGAGGCGCAGACAGGTTAATGCTTTCCCATACCTGCCCTCTCCTCACCCACGGCCCCAGGTAGATCCCACCTGTGTGTCCCAAACTAGACTCTGCACATCACCCGGGGCTATGTCGGAGGGACCTGAACTACAGGAAGCAAGGGTGGCACTCCATTCCTGGCGTCGCGTCCCCAGCCTCCGTGGCCCCCGCCTGCCCAGCTCTCCTTACTGTCGGGGCTGCGGTGGCACCCGTTGTAAAAGTGAAAATTCTCCTGTTACTGGAAGTGCCATCTCCAAGGACAGGCCCCCCCCCCCCAGGAGAAACAGTTAATCAGCCACAGGGAGGTGATATTACCAGGGGACAGCCTCAAAGAGACACAACATTCCAAAGTGCAGATAAGGAAGCTGTCTCCTAGCCCTGTTTGCTCTGAGAGTCCCCCGAATGAATACATGGATCTTTGTGCAAGACTTTAACTGCTAACTTCTGCTTTCTGTCATCTGCTTGCTTGCTTATTTAAGCTGCCTCCTCTGGAGGCTGGGGGCTGCTCTCCTCTTACCCTGCGTGGTAGAGAGTCAGTTGCCAGCCGGCTAATAAAGGCTCACAATTCTCTCTGATTCGGCTCTGTGGGTCCCTGTTCTCACCTGCGCCCTAACACCATCATCCAAGGCGAAGGGACGCGCCTCACCTGGGTGAGCACGTAGTCCTTCTGGGTGAGCTTCCAAATGATTTCGAAGTGATCCACGTCGTGGATTTCTTCGAACGAGGCTTTCCACCCTCCTTGGAGCAGCGTCTGGGTGCGACAGCAGGGAGGGGCTCTGGCATGGAGCAGGTGCTCACCAGATGTTGAATAAATGACGGATGGCTCTGGGGTCCATTTTGGTGACATAAAGGGGGACATAATGGGGGGGGTCACATGATGCTCAACCTCCAGCCAAATTCAGGGTGCTCGAGGTACCTGATAAAACTCTCTGGACTGCCGGTGGGCTTCGGTGGCCTCGTGCTGGCCCACGAACACCAGGAGGGGGTAGGTCGCGTCCACGGGCGGCTTCGGGGCCACCTCCAGGCGCCACTGCGGGCTGTTCCTCCGGGCATCCTCCCTGGCGTGGGGCGGGGCTGGGTCAGGACGGAGAGAAGCCTCCTCCGCCTCACCTGGGCCCTCCTCCGAGGGCCCGGGGCCAGCCGGCGGGGGGAAGGCGGGGGCCACTCACAGGGTCGCGAGCAGCCCGTCATTCAGAGAAGTGTGCAAGAGGGGCTCCAGGTCGTAGATCCCGCTGACCAGGAAAAAGCCTGTGCAGGCGAAGAGCAGAGGGCCAGGGGCAAGTGGGGCCGTCGTGTCCTCACGCGTCCGGACCAGGCCGCGCGCAGGTGGACGAGATGGGGCCAGCTCAGGCCCCAGGGCCAGAGGGGTGAGAACCAGGGGAGGGGACAGAAAACGAGCAGGGCTCAAAGGCGCCAGCTCGAGCCACTGCCGGCCGGCCGTGGGGACCTCTAGCAACTAGCACGGGGAGGGGGAAGGCTGCCCGGCCAGGCCGCGGTCCCCGTGGAAACCTCTGAAGTTGGGTGTGACTCCGTGTTCGGTCCAGTGGGCCAGGAGCATCATGGCAGCCAGCTGGGCCCCCGCCGAGTGTCCGCACAGGTAGATCCCCCTGGGATGGGTCAGAGCAGAGAGCTGGGTCTGTACTGTTCGCCCACAGCGTCGGCCGGTATCAAGGAGACACACATTGCCCTCTGCTCCGCGGGCCAGAAGGGCAGGTCGTCTACACAAGGGGCTAGACCCGCCGCCCTCCCCGCCCACCCCGCCTGGCACCGTCCGACGGACGGCGACGCCGCGGGAGCACCCACTCGTTGCGCGGATACCGCCTCTGGAGGAACGCAATGCTCCGGGTCATCTGGTCCACCATGTGGTCCAGCGTGCCTGCACAGGGAGCGCGAGGTTCCATCAGGGGCGCTCTCCCCTCCGAAGCCCACCCGCCCCGGGAACCCGCAGCGATGCCGCCCTTACCTTTGGGGGCAAGGTCGTAAGCCGGAATCACCACGGCGACGCCCTGTGATGTCAGTGCCTCGACCATGTAGGCCGAGTTGTCTTTACTGCAGACAGGGACAAAGGTCACCACGCGGCTGGCACAGGGCTTCTGGGTCGTGTCCACCCAGCACGCCCCCTCCCCCCGAGTGGTACGGAGCAGAACATATACGGGCTCTGCCCTCGCCACGTCCCATGCCGGCTGTGGGGCCCCGGAGGCTTCCTGAGCCTGGTCCCCTCGTCTGTGAAGCAGGGATGACCCTGCTCCTTCTCTGAGGGCACGGGCTTTCGAGAACTGAAGCAGATGAGACGTGTAGAGAGTGCCACCAGCAGAGGATAAAGCTACCCTTCTCATGACAGCTAAGCGTGGGAGCTGTCACCCTCTCACATTGGGCACCTTGGGCACCCCCCCTAGTAAGATCCCAGGGGGTGCAGTGTCCCCAAAGGTCCCAAATGCCCCCCTGCTTATCTCCATTTCCCTAGGACTTTCTTTTCACTACCAAAAGGCCCATCTCAGCAACCCGGGATGCTGTCACTGTGGCCTCCCCTTGACCAGAGAGAGGCCTGAACACGCTTCTCACCAGGTCCAGTGGGTCAAATCGTGTCCCCCCCCCCAAAAAAAGGTCCACATCCTGACCCCCGGGATCTGCGAATGTGACCTTATTTTGAAATAAGGGATATGCAGGTGTGATTAAGACTCTTGAGATCATCCTGGATTTGGGATGGGCCCTCAATCCAACAACTGGGGATAGAATGAGAGAAGAGAGACGGGGGGTGGGGTCTGAGACACGGACACACGAGGCCACGTGGAGATGAGCGCTGAGCGCTGAGGCCACAAACCAAGGCAGGCCCCGAAGCACCCACAGCTGGAGAGGCACGCGCCGGACCCCCTCCAACCTTCGAGGGAGCGTGGCCCGGCGCCACCTCGATCTCAGCCTTTCAGCCTCCACGACGGTGAGCGCGTCCATTCCTGCTGTGGTCCCCATTTTCGGTGACTCGCTGCAGCAGCCACAGGCCAGGGCAAGTCGACCGACTTTCCGCCCAGTCTGCCAGATGTCCGCACTCACCTTCCCATCCGCCAGTACCCTCCGTGGAAGAACACGAAGAAGGGCAGCGCTGCAAGACAGAGCACGGGGCGTCGGGCTGAGACGGGGCTCCCGGCTGAGCCCGGCCGAGGGGCCGCCAGCCCGCTCCACGCACCTCCGGAGGCGTTCTCGGGAAAGTATATGTCCAGTTTGTCCCCTTTGCCGTCTCCATAGGGGACGTACAGCAGGCTCCTGGTGGTGGCCCGGGCCCTCTCGGTGGCTGTGTCGGAGACAAACACGTCCCCGTCAGCGCGACCTCGGCATGGCAATCCCTGTTTTGTTCTAGCAGACGCCTGTTTGCTCAAAGGCCCTTCGGGCTGAACGCCCGGCGCCCGCTGCCAGCGCGTCCCCGAGCCCTCTCTTCTGGGTTCCGCAGTGCTCCACGTGCGTGTGGTTACAGAGGCCTGGCGGCCGATCCAGGGGGCCCAACGCGACCCGCTGCCGGACGCCTGCCTGTAAGCGAGCTGGCTCTGATGGTGACTTTTGTGCTCCACTTTGCTACGTGTTCCAGAAAGCAGAAACTTTTCCAGGTGTTTGGAAAAACCACCTTCTAGGGAAACAAGATACATACAAACTCGCTTGAAATAAATAGATGAGAAAAACAATAGATATTTGTAATCGAGCGCCATGATGGGAGTGAACAGTGGCTAGGACTTGAGCTGGAAGGAGGAGGAAGGGTATGGAAAGGGACCGTAAATATTGTGTATAAAAAACCACACGCAAGGTGTGGGGGTCCGAGGGGAGCCCGTATGTCCATGTGGCGGTAAAAAAATGCCCACCGACGGCCCTGCCAACCGTTCTGAACTCCAAGAAGCTTAGCTCCCCGCAACGCCAGGTGCTGGAGAGTGTAAATTGGTGAGCTCTTCTGGAGGACAGCTTAGAAATATGTGTCACAGGCCACACAGATCACATTCTTCGATGCATAATCCTCATATTTATTGTAAAAATAATCAGAAATACTCCCAAGGACTTGTTTTAAAGATGCCCACAGTACCAAAGACATTCCTACCAGTAAGTGCCTCAAATAACAGAGGATGAAGTACTCCAACTCAAAGAGAGAGTGGACGAATGGAAATAAAAACAAAAGACCTCTATCTACATGTTGTCTGTAAGAGACTCACTTCCGATTAAAAGACACACACAGGCTAAAAGATATTGCTTGGATGGACCTACAAGGTATTTAAGTCAGACGGAGAAAGGTAAACACTATATGATTTCACTTACTTGCAGAATCTAAGGAATAAAAAGAACAAACGAATCAAAAACAGACTCACAAATAGAGTGGACAATTTGGTGGTAGACAGAGGGGAGGGGGGTTTGGGGGGCTGGGAGAATGGGGTGAAGGAAGGGTTAAAGAAGTACAAATGAGTAGCTGATGGATGGCCACGGGGATGGGGAGCACGGCAGAGGAATGCAGTCAGCATTAATATGATGGCTAGGTGGAGGGCTAGGGGAGGGAGGGAGCAATTGGGGGGATCGTTTTACGAATTAATAGAGGTCTAACCAATGTACTGTATACTTGGAACGAATTAAAATTAAAAGAATAAATAAAAGATGTCCATAGTAATGCTATTTATAGTAGCAAAACATCGGTCATAGCCTCAGCGACCTGTAATAGAACCGGCTAAATAAATATATTACACATCTCTGCTTCACGGTTGATCCCAGCATTCCTCATCTTGCTTACTGTCTGCCTGTCACAAGGGCTTGGCTTGGCCCACCTCTGTATACCCAGGACCTGATACGTGGCAAATCACTTAAAACAAAATTCCATGAAAAAGAAAAAAAAAATTGTGTAAACAATAAATATTTCAATAAGCAGCACTGCTGGGTCAATGGAATATCCAAATGGGGGGGAAAGAAAAGTTTCTTGATCCTTAGCTCACAGAAAAGGACCCCCCATGCACTAAGGAAAAAGGGGACACGGAAAAGCATCTCGCGACGTAAGGCGTGTTCTGGGGGCTGGGCGCTGGGAACGCAGGCGGGCGGGTGAAGCTCGCAGGGGCCGAGCGGACAGAGCGCGGTTCAGTGTAAGAATTTTTACTGAGAGTCTTAGAAAAATGAGTTTAAAAACCACTGATGGAGGAAACAGTTGTCAAACCTCCCTCAGCTCTGTCGGGAGCCGTTCTTATCAAGGCTCTCATACCTGAGATCTAGGCAACTTCGCCTTGGGACAGGGTCTGCCTCGCCCTGTGCTATCTGATAGGACAGACAGCATAAAGTCAGTGGCCCTGACATGCCCTGGGCCCCTCGAGCCATTTGCTTAAACTAATCTGACCTTGCAGCCCCGTCCTCTCCCGGGACCATTCTGCATTTTTGGGTCATATAAGGAAATGGAATGTTCTGCGGTTCCATATCCAAGGCAACCGTGATTATGTAAATCCTCCCCTTTATATACTCCACCCCTACCTACAATAAAGGAGGCTTGATCAGAACTTTGTCTTGCCTCCATTTCTTTGTGCCTCCTGTCCTACCTTCATCCTCCACAGGTTCCTCCTCGCCCTGCGTTGTTTTGCCCTACGGGTCGGGGCACAGCTCTGCCCCTGGTGCCACCAAGGAAAAGGGAGCTGGCCTCCCTCCCTCAGAGCAGTTATCTGAGGGGACCTGTGCCATCGTAAACCCTTCCTCGACCCCTGGGAGACGCATGTAGATATTTGAAAAAGCGAAACAAATCTCCAGGCGTTTCTACAACCGAGGGGTGTTTTTCTCAAAGACTTGGCAGCCATCTCTTTGAAATGTAATCACGGAGGAGGACCTCGCCTGGGGTCTCGGAGTCCAGCGCGGGGCGGGGGTGGCAGGAGCCTTGCTTCTGCAGAGCCTGGCTCCCGGCTGCAGAAGTAGCCCTTGACATTAAGACATGGGGAGTTTTCTTTTTATCCTCTAGGTGAAGGCAATTAGCAAACACACATGGCCACCCTGATGACCAGGTGGATGTAGGGTGGCCAAGTTTGGCAAATGGTACTGTCAGCTACTCTCGCTTGAGGCCAGGAATCCTTCATCCTGAGCACAGGTATGCGATGGGCATGTACCTGCCCGCCTGGAAGTTTGCTGCAGTGAATGCTGTAATTTGGTTTAAGCCTTACCCAATCATGAAACATGTTTTCTTGCTCTCCCACTGGGTTGTCTTACGTTGGAGAACCACCTCCCCCCGCCCCAGGAGCTGTGTTCAATCCGCTGGAATGAAGCAGACTTGCCAACAGCCGATTTGTATAATGATGGGAGAGGCTGGCTGCTTCCTCACTCACACTTCCTCCATGAAGCCCGCCGCCCCAGCCCAGCACAAATGCCTCTCCAAGTGCTACTACTACAATCACCGTACACCACTCTGGAGACACAGGGCAGAGATGGACACATCGCTAGCTTACAGGATCCCAGGCCCTGATTTTATTAAAGAAAAACAATCTTCACTGCTTTGTATAAATAGTAGCGATACTCTATGTGGGAGGCTTTCCCTGTTTCATTCCACCTCCCTGTACCGCGGTGGCACGTGGTCTTAAGGACATGCTTGGCAGAGCGGGAAGAGAGGGGAGCATGGCTGACAGGGGCCCTCCCCGGTGCCTGGCCCCGAGCCCACCCTCACGCAGTGCCTGGGCTATGGGAACGACCTTGAACTGGAACTGTGTGTTCCGCCCCTCCCCCCGTATTTTGAAACCACCCCGTGTGCTGAAGTCCACGCAAAGAGGTCACAGAGAGGTCCCCAGTACCCTCGTTGCCTATCTGTAAGAAGTTCCTTATGGCTTCCTGTGGTCCCAGCCTGACGGCCCATTTGCTCGGCAGGTACTGAGTCTTCAGCTCCTGTGGGACAGACACGTGCTCGTCAGACCTTTGATCTCCGTGGACTGTGGCCCCTCACCTCTCCTGCTGGCTGGAAAATTACTGCTTGGCTATCGCCCATGGGAACATAGGCCATCGCCCATGGGAACATACCATTCTAACAATAAGCTTTCTGCTTCTGTGCCCCCGCTTGCACACCTGACCTGTGGGTTGACAGTAAAAAGAAGAAAAATAGACTTGTGTGTTCAAACAGGATGAAGAATGGGGTTTAGGGCTTAAAAAATCCTGTACCTCTACACATTTCGGGGCTGCTTAATTTGGGGTCTGCGTACCCCTGGCAGACCCAGCTGGCTGAATAAAGAGTGTGTTTCCTACAACGCACTGATGTTGGGTGGTCCGTGTGTCTGTCGGGGGCTGGTGGCTACAACACTCTCTGCCTTGAGACACTCCCTCCCCAATCTCTCAGGCTCTTACAGATGCCCTCAGCTTCCCTCAAGCCCCTCCAGTCTCTGCCTGACAATGCATCCCCACTCTCCCCTCTCGCCCTGCGTCCCACTCCCCGCTATAACATCGCAGCCGCTCTCAGATCTAGGGTCTGGGGCGACAGCCACGCCTTTGGTGGACAGCCATAAAGGGGAGACGAGGTCCTGTAAGCGTGTCCCCATTAACGACACCGTGAGCACCACTCCTGCAGCAGCTAAGACCATGGGAGGCCAGGGAGCTGGGGCGGCCACCACAGGGACAGTGACGTGGAGCTGACCGTCCCTGAGAGGGTACATTTCGAACTGCAGGAGGACACAGCATGATCGAAGGAGGGCACAGAGGAGACGAGGACGGACTGCAAGGTTAGTTTGGAAATGTTGACGAGGCAAATCGCTAAAACGCAAGGGTGAGGCCGGGGAGCTGGGGCTGGAGGACGGGGGGGCGGGGGTCTTGGCTGTCAGGCAAAGATGTTCAATTCAAACGTAATGCAGAAAGTAACCAGAAACCCGGTTAGCGAGAACTGGCTCAAAGGTGGGAGTGCGGAGTTTGAAGACAGGCCTCGTGGCAAGCTGGTGGGCTCTGGAGTCACATGGGCTGAGTGCCATCCACGCTCCGCCACTGAAAAGCTGTTTTACCGTCGGCAGCTTCCTTACAGTCTCTGCGACTCAGTTTCCTCATCTATACAAGGGGCATAACGGCCTCACAAGGGTCAAAGACGATAAGGCATGTAAGCGAAGCAAAGCTAGCTAACCATTCAAACGAGGGTTCTCTCCTCTTCCTGTCAAATAGGGATCTTTGGATCCGTGCTGTCTGTTCATGTAAGTGTTATTACTTGTAGTGTGGCACACGGTGTGGCTGCTATAATATTTATTGCTACTATTTTTGATAACAATATTGCAGTAGATGTCAGAGAGTCCCCTGATACTGTTAGGGGTGTATGTGTGTGTGTGTGTGTGTGTGTGTGTGTGACAGAGACAGATAGAAAATACGATTTCTTAGGGGCAGTATCTTTAACCTCCCACAGAGTCTCAGAGGTGACCAGAAAAAGAACCACTCACTGCCTACAATGCAGGAGAACTAGAAATTATAACGGAATGATCATCATAATAAGTGCACGTCCTCCATACACACTGCATAACCTCAGAGGCAGGCGGGGACTTCAGCCCCAACCAACCCCTGTGGGTTTGTGGATATTAACGTAGCCGGGGCTTCGATTCTCTCTACCCTTACGATCAGGCTCACTCACAAAAGCCTGTCTGCGGTGACAATGCGGTGCTGAAGCCTTCGGGAGCGGGCACACAGTAGGCGCTCAAAGACTACCCCAATAGAGCGTTTCTAAGCTTCGTTCTTGGAAATTCCACCTAATCTCTAAGCTACAGCCCTCGGCCCCAGCCTCTCTCCGCAATCCTCCTACCTCTTTGGACATCTTCTTCCAGGGAGCCTCGCCCTTGCTGCACGCACTGGACGTGTCCATCTTGCTATGGTCTACAACCTGACGCGCAAAAGCCCCCCGCGCACTTATAGTGGATGGATGGGGCGGGGCGACGCTCGGACCATGCCCCGCCCCCGAAAGCCCCGCCCACCGCATCAGCCCACTCCAATCAGGTGCGCGCGCGCATTTTTTCCCCATCCCACCCACCAGGGGGCAGGGCGAGGGACAAATCTCCCGCCCCGTGCACGGCGGCGCGGTGATTGACTGAGGGATGCTGGCTCCCGATTGGCCAGCGCGCAGGGGGTAAAAGTGGGCGCGCGGGAACCGGCGCGAGCTTTCGGAGGTTTCTATCCCGAGCGGGTCCCGGAGCTACCATGAGCTGCGTTAACCTGCCCACGGTGCTGCCTGGCTCCCCCAGCAAGACCCGGGGGCAGATCCAGGTGCGGGCGCCGGGGCCGGGTCCCTGCACTCGGGGTCGGGGTCAGGGTCAGGGTCGGGGTGGTGGCTCGTGCACCAGCGTTCGTGCGCAGCGGGCCCCGAAGTGACCTCTTCTTCTTTCCTAGGTGATCCTCGGACCCATGTTCTCAGGAAAAAGGTAATGAATGGCCTGGCTGACCTTGTCCTCCTCTCCTGCCGCCCCTCTCAGAGCCGCCATTTAGGACAGCCCCCCCTGCCAGACCTCGCGTTCTCGCCCCGCATGCCACCCCTCCCTGCGGTCGGGTCCTGGAGGAGGCACAGTTCCCCCGCCTGCCCAGGTCTAACCCTCCTGCTCTTAGTGTCACTCACGGAACGCTCCTTCCCGGGCTGGTCACAGCTGCTTACAATTTAGCCCCTCGCTCGGTAGGTGGCGTCCCAGCCTTTTAAAAAATCGTGTCCCCTGTGGGTCAGGCCCTTTGCTTCTTGCTGTGTCTATGTGCCTCTTTCCTGTGCGACTTTTCTGAGTCGGCGGGAAAATCACATTCCACAAGGAGGAGTCAGGCCAGGCGTGTTTGCTCCCCTGTGTCATAGAACCACCCTCCACGAGGTGGCGCCATGAGCCCCTCGGTCACTCCCTTGGCCCACAAGGGTGAGGACCTCGAGGCAAAGTGCTTGAGTTGCAAAAAGGTTTTGTGAAGTCACTTCGGTCTGTGAAGAAAAGAACTCTGGGAGGAGATTACTATGGAGCTCTCTCTCCTTTGCTTGTGGCCTTTGCCTCTGCCCAGCCCGCCATGTCCCCGAGAAACCCCTCCAGTCCTTCCCCAGACCACCTGAGCGCCTTCTCTGCCGCCAGGCCCCCCGTGACACAGGGCACTTGTTTAAGATCTAAACTGACATCCCGGCGGCTCCCTCCATACTCTGGTCTCCCACCTGTCCCTCCTGTGGTGGGGTCTCCGCGCACCCCGGAAGGGGCGGGCCGCCTGGCTCGGCTGCTGGGAGCTCCGCCCCCTCTCACCGGCCGCCCTGCCCCTTGCAGCACCGAGCTGATGAGACGGCTCCGACGCTTCCAGGTGGCCCAGTACAAGTGCCTGATGATCAAATACGCCAAAGACACGCGCTATAGCGACAGCTTCTGCACGCACGACCGGTCAGTCCCTGCCCCTCCTGTCCTGTCCGTCACCTCTTCCGAGGAGCCCACCTGGAACACACTTTTGGCTCAGCACACCTTACAGGCTGCGTGGCAAGCTTGCCTAGCGCGTGGCCTTCTGCTGGACTCTAGCCTGGTGGACCTTCGCTGGCGCGATTTTGCCCCCTACAGTCTGGAGTTTGTGGTTTTCACAGCTGGTGGTGGGGGTGCATGCTTCTGGCACCCGGGGGTGGGGGCTGGGGATGCTGCCCAGCATCCTGCAATGCACCCACCGGTTGCTCCCCTGCTCTGGCGTTTACAGCTGTGCGGCGGTCGCGAACTGGCTCTCTTAGACTTTTGGGGTGGGGGGTGGGGGTCCCGAAGCCTGGCGGGCGGTGGGGTGGACGGTGCCAGGGACTTGCAGCCAGGTGTTGGGAATCACATTCCAGGCTGTGCTGTCTGATGCGGGTCTAGGTACGCCTCCCCGTTCACTTCCTCATCCCTGAAACGTGGTGTCCACTGCACAGGACGGGGACACGCTGGGAGGACAGTCAGAGTAGAGGAGGGGACA
The DNA here is from genome assembly GCA_004027375.1 of Macroglossus sobrinus. Lineage (NCBI taxonomy): Eukaryota > Metazoa > Chordata > Mammalia > Chiroptera > Pteropodidae > Macroglossus > Macroglossus sobrinus. Next base: position 29,349 of record PVKZ01004901.1, read on the forward strand.
CGGTGCAGTGATTAGAAGCTCCATGTCCGGAGTCGGCCAGAGCAGGGTTAAACCCGGGGTCTGGCCAGGTGCCACAGATCCTGTCTCACACGAGCGGGGGGTGGGGGAGCTGTGGGGCGGGTGACCGTGACCGAGTGAGTACTCAGCAGGAGTGACAAGACTCCCCAGACGCTGCCCTTGCTAACGGCCGTAACGGGCTCGCTCCCCGCCCGCCCTCTGCTTCTGTTTCGGGAGGGGAGAGGGAATTTAGAACATGAAATAGTAGGCTAATGGCGAGATTATGACTCAGCTGCAGTTGTCAAGTATTTAATTTTTTATAAATACAGCTGCAAACTGCTGATCGGGCAGGACGCTACCAGCTCCTGGAAGGCCAGCTCGGGGGAGCCAGCGAAAATAAGAAACAGAAGAAAACACTGTAGAAAAAAAAACATAGAAACTGTTTAAACAGAGGACAAAGCAGCCTTCCTCTTCCAAAAGGCCTTGGCCCGCGGGGACAGGGTGGGGGCAGGGTGGGGCCTGGCCTGTCATGTCATTTAGCGCTCTGGGACGTTCCCACACAGGGCCTTTCAAAGGGCCTTAACTTTCGCTTTCAAATCTCTGGGAAGGACACGAGATAGCAGTGTGACAGCGGCAGTGTGACAGCGGCTTGGATTCTGGCTGGGCCAGCTAATGAGCGCTGTGATCCCGGAGGAATCTTCATCGGCCGGAGAGGCCGAGTGGAGGAAGTTCTCTGGGTCACTGCGTGACAGTTGGGGTGCCAAGCTTAGCTCTGCCCGGGACCGCCTTGGCACTTTGCCATCGTGGGCCTCTCCCTCCACAAAAAAGATAAAACATTGTACTTTATGATTACATCCATACAAAGACATACGATGCAGGCTGAATTATTACTGAGTCTCCCGATTTTTTAATCGAAATTAGAACATTTTGTTGGCTCCTAAAAGGACCGTGAGCCTTGGCTGCTGTGCCTGATGAGGTCACCCTGTCCACCCCTGCTCACCGCTGAACAGAAGCAGAGAACTTTACAGTGGCCCCGCTGATGTCCGGTCCGGAGGGCCGCTGTCCCCTCAAACGCCTTCCCAGGGCGCCAGCTCCTCAAAGCCCTGAGCACACGGGGCTGCCTGCGGCGCCGGTAGGGGCGTGCTCAGGTGAGCTGCTCAGGCCCCTGCGTCCTGGTGGCCGCTGTCCCTTGCTCACCTCCTGCTGGCTTTTCCCTGCAGGAACACCATGGAGGCGCTGCCAGCCTGCCTGCTCCGAGACGTGGCCCAGGAGGCGCTGGGCGTGACTGTCATCGGCATCGACGAAGGGCAGTTTGTGAGTCGGTTTGTCCTGGCGCTGTTCTTCCTGTGACCTCCCCTGAGTGTCCCCCTATCTCGTCCTTATTCTGTTCTCCGGGTTAAGCTGGGTATAGCAAATGGTAGGTGGGCTGTCAGTTTTCCTTTGTTTTGGCAAAGCCTCAGCACGCCTGGCCGCCACGAGAGGGCCGCTGTCGTGCTGCTGGTTACGCCCGCTGCCCAGGTCGGCGGTCCCCTCCGTCCTGCCCAGGTCGGCGGTCCCCTCCGTCCTGCCCAGGTCGGCGGTCCCCTCCGTCCTGCCCAGGTCGGCGGTCCCCTCCGTCCTGCCCAGGTCGGCGGTCCCCTCCGTCTCCGAACAGTGTGTCCCGAGAGGTTTCGTTTAAGTTTACCCTGTCTGTGTTCGGTGTGCCTCCTAGATGTGAGCGTGCATGCCTTCATTTAGGGCGGGGAGAACGAAGCCATGGTCACCCCACCTCTCTCTGTGAGGGGTCCCGGTGTGTGCTTGGTTTCAATGACTCTGTTTTTCGTTTCTGGGGTTTCCAGCCAGTTCTCTCTCCGTATCTGCTCCTCTAACCCACACAAACGGGCTTGTATTCGACGGTTCACTGCTTTCCTTTCCACGGCGGCCGTTCCTCCCGTTGTCACTCTGACATCTCGTCTTCCGGTCTTTCCCACGCACTCTTGTTTCCAGCTCTGCGGACCAGGCGGGTCGTTTCGGTGCCTCCGTTTCTCTCCTGTGCTTAGCGCCTTCTGTTTCTACCAAGTGCATCTGAGTGAATGAATGAAACAGTAGCTTCCTCCCCGAGGGGCTGCGTCCACCTCCGCCCGGTGCTGTGGGGCTGGGGGGCGTGAGCTGCTGCTACAAACCCCTCGTTCCAGCAGCTGAACGGGACAGGAGCTTATGCCAAGGCAGAGTTGGGGAGGTCGGCCGATGGTGGTCCCCGTCTGCACCCGTGGCTTCTGGGGCAGTCCTGGGTGGCCGCAGCCAGTGCTGGAACTGGGAAACCGTGGAGCACCCCCCGTGTGGGGATTTTGTGAGCCAGACTAGAAGTGTATTCGCTGCACAGTTAGTCTAGCTCTGCCCTGGAGGAAGACGGGATTGGAAATGAAAGAATTTTTTTGTTTGTTTGTTTATTCAGTTAGCGATCTCTGCCCACCCCGCCTCCCAGGTTCCCAGGGCAGAACCAGGCCTTGGGTCCCTGGATTGGGACCCGCCTTACGGGCCTCGCTTCAGCTGGATGACCTCTGTAATAGACCCTATCCCCATATGTCACATTCAGAGATATTGGGGGTTAGGGTTTCAACATGAATGTTGGGGGTGGGAAGGGGCACAGTTCAACCCGCAGTGCAGCCTGACAAACTAAGACACTAACGTGGTGACCGGTGGACGTTCGGGAATGCTGCAAGGACCTGGGTGGCTCTGTCCTTCTCCCTGATGGCGGCTTGGAGAGAGGGGCCCTTTCCCCAGAGACCGGCATCTAGAGAGAGAAACGCCATTGGTTGAAGGCAATAGGACTGACCAATGAAAATGCACCAGAGGGTTCATTTAAGTAGCAGCCTTGCCCTGGGCCGCTTAGAATAAAATTCGGTTTACCGAGCAAGTGACTTTTCAGTAGGCCCTGTATTTGGAAGGGCGTGCTGTGTCATGCTGGCACCGCACGGCACATTCTGCTAAAAAAAATAAAACGGCAAACACTCAGCCGAACAGCATGTGTAATAAACTCGGTGCCTCTAATCCTCAGACAACAACACCAAGGCCTTGCTCGCCGCTTAGGCTCGAGAACAGGAAGTCATTGCCGGGGTCACACAGCTGAGAGCAGGGTTCAGCCCCAGGCAGCCCTTTGGCCTGAGCGTGGGTGACTGCGGTGGGGGCTGGGTGCAGAAACACTGGTCTCCAGGCTGGGGGCGGTGGGAGGCAGGGTCAGGGTCCCTGCTTGGCCTCCGGGCCGGTCCGGGTGGCTGGAGTTCCCCGCCCGGTAGCATGTTCTCTGTGGCTCCTGGGAGCTGCTGCTCAGGGTGGACGCCTCTCTCTCCGTCACCCGCCCCAGTTCCCTGACATCGTGGAGTTCAGCGAGGCCATGGCCAACGCTGGGAAGACGGTGATCGTGGCTGCGCTGGACGGAACCTTCCAGAGGAAGGTAAGGCGTCCGGTCCGGGTCTCGGGATGGGATCTGGGCAGGCACGGGACCGAGCCAGAGCCTCTTCTCCATCCTGGTGCCGCGTCCCCAGGATGACCCGGCTTCCCGGTTTGCCCAGGAGTGAGTCCATCCCAGGCTGGGTGCCCCCCTGCAGCACAGGGTGTCACTGGCGGGGGACAGCCAAGTGATCCGCAGACCCGCCTGGCCGGCTGAGTGCGCCCCTGCTGTCCTTCCCGGCCTGCAGGCCTTCGGGACCATCCTGAACCTGGTGCCCCTGGCCGAGAGCGTGGTGAAGCTGACGGCCGTGTGCATGGAGTGCTTCCGGGAAGCCGCCTACACCAAGAGGCTGGGCATGGAGCAGGAGGTAGCTGCCACCCGCCTTCTCCCGGGGTGCGGGCGGCCCGGAGGTGCTGTGCCCGCTCAGCCCAGGCCCTCTGTGTCCCCCTGGGCCAGGTCGAGGTGATCGGAGGAGCTGACAAATACCACGCCGTGTGCCGCCTCTGCTACTTCCGGAAGGCCTCGGGTCAGCCTGCCGGGCTGGACAGCAAAGACGGCAAGGAGAACTGGCCGGCGCCGGGGAAGCCCGGCGAGGCGAAGCTGGGGGAGGCCGCGGGGGCCCGCAAGCCCCTCGCCGCGCATCAGATCCTGCAGTGCAGCCCCCCCAGCTGAGGCCCCGGCGACGCCTGCCCCCTGCGCCCAGCGGCCTTGTCAGAGGAGGAAGTCCCGGTGGGTGAGGCTTCCCTCTGCCATGACAGGGCCCTGCCCAGCTGGCGGTGTGCCGCCCCGTGCCTCCCTCTGCCTGCCCACCGGCCTCTCAGTTCCCTTCCCGACCGCTGGTCCACTCAGAACCACCCCGGCTGGAGCCGACCGCTGCCGACACCGCTCCTGCTCCTCCGAGCTGTGGGGCAGGCCGCACGCTGCTGTGACATCAGCCCTGCTGGCTTCTTCCCCCTCTGTGGCTTTCACGGCTGAGTTTCAGTTCTCACTGGGAAGCTTGGTGCCAGCACCTCTGGCTCAGCCCGGGGCCTCGTTCCACGCGGAGGGTCCTGTCCCCTGGCCTGGGACAGGCTCCTAGCCCGAGGCTGGCTAGACTCGGGCCCTTTCGCGTCCCTCTGGGCTGAAAGCTCTTCCTGCTCTGGTGATCACTTTCTCGAGAATGACAGCTTCGTTCATGTGGGTGACACCTGCTGGGGCTCAGGCCCCAGGGGTTTGCTAGTCTTCTGTGGGGAGCTGGGGGGTGGGGTCCCTGATTCTGGTTGTAGAGAGTGAAGTTAATACCTGACATTAAAATGCACTGGTTGGCGGGAGCGCCTTTCTCTCTGTGCCTGGAATCCCCAGGCCACACGGCAGGCAGTGACGGGTCTCGGTGGGGATGTGACTCGGGGGGGGGGGGGACATCCTCCCGGACCCTTTTCTACACCACTGCTCTCGGCACCAGGCTGTCTTACTGAGAAATGACTGAGATGCCTGCCGAGCGGGGCAGCCGCCAGCTCCTCAGCCTGGGCGGACATCAGGACAACACAGGCGTCCTGAAGAGCCCGGGCCCCGGACTGGAAAGACGAGGAGGTCATGGTCAGCGCTGCCAGCCGGGGCTGCGAGGTCAGGTTCTGTTTGTGAAACGGACACTCGACAGTTTGGGAGCCAAGAACTCTAGCTCAGCCGTGCGGCAGGCAGCTCACGTGGAGGCAGGACCCCCGGGGTGGGGGTGGGGGTGGGCCTGGGCTGAGGGTGTCCCCCGTGCAGACGGGGCCGGGTCCCAGCGGTGGCATAGCAGTGAGGCTGTCATCCACAGAATGCTATTCATTCTCACTCCGGATTTTTGAAACAGCCAGGGCCCACTTTTGATAGCACCATGTTGCTCAAAAGGGGAAGCTGTGCCCTGCTTTGGGGGCCCTGGCCTCCTGAGGGGACGGGCTCGCTCCCCTGGGGGCTGGGTGGCCAAGCCTGCTCCTGGCCCTGTCCCAGGACGAGTTCCAGAGGTGCTGAGCCCCGTGTGCAGGAAGTGGAGGGCCCCGGCGCCTCCCAGGGGGGTCCTTTACTTGGAGGGGGGTGGGAAGGGTGCCAGGAAGGGGCATTCAGAGGTCGGTTCCCAGGTGCCCCCACCATGACTGCAGCGGGCGCGGCCGCCCAGAAAACCCAGCTTGTTTACGAGCTGAGCGTGGTTGCTATTTTAAGGTGCTGATGGAGGGCACGGGAGGAGCAGGACCCTGGGCGGGGAGGCAGCCCGCTACCACACTTCAAGATGTGGCCCCCTGATGCCACTCTGAGGGCGTCCCCTCCTAGCCCAGGCTGAGGCCCAGCCAACGACAGCGGAGATTCACGAGTGAGAAGAAAAACATTTATTCCATCTCCAAACCAATCTAACAGAATCCAGGGGTGCTGTGTGTCTCCCCCAAAGCTTTTTCATACATTCAGAATAGCCTGGGGTTGTGAGTGCACCCCACACCTAACAGTGGCAGAACATTTATTTACATAAAGCTGGGTGTCATCAGGCAAAGACCCTCCCTGCAGCCAGGGGTGGGGGCACTGAGCATGAAGTGCTGCCCAGTGTCCCCTGTGGCAGGCACCAGCCCTGTCCCGTGGCTGTGAGGATGGTGGCCCAGAGGCACAGGTTCGTGGCCCCAGATCTGAGAGCTAGCAGACACCAGCAGTGAGCGTGAGCTGCTGCTCTGGGGGTTTGGGGGAGGCTGGGGTACCACCAAGGGTGGGGGGTCAGAAACAAACCTGAGTGAGGAGGAGGGGAGCCCCAGCCCTGTGCCGGCAGCAGGGCAGGTGGGAGGCCCCCAGCTCATCTTTGGCAGAGAGCCCCAAGTCACTGCGGCCCTATGGCCTGGCCTGAGCCCGGCTCCTTCGGGCTGGGGAGAAGCTAAGGCACTTCGAGCCACTCTGGGCGGGGCCGGGGGTCATTACAAGCAACGACAAACGTTTGGCTAAAAACCCTCTCTGAATATGTGCCCTCAAAGAGGGTGGGCAGCTCGGAGAGCGGGTGGCAGGAGGGCTCCGGGCTGCGCATGCGCTCAGGGAGGCGCCGCGCAGGACGCGAGGCCCAGCACCGCGAGGCAAGCCTCGGGAGGGAGGAGTCCAGGACCGAGGGGTGACCCCCAGGCCCCCGTCCTGCGCCCCTCACCATCCCCACGGCAGCTTAGTACACGGGGGGCGGCTGGTAGCCCTCGGCGGGCTCGGCGTTCTGGGTGAAGGGCGGCTGTTGGTAGGTGTCCACGGGCGGGCCGGGGTAGGACGTGTAGGCGGGGCTGGGGTCCGGGCTGGGGTCCGCGTAGTTCTGGATGAAGTCATCCACCCCGGCCTTGTAGCGCTGGTAGGCCAGCGAGGCCAGCACACCCTGCGGGGAGCCCCGACGCTGCGTTCCTTCGCCACCCTTGGCCAGAGCCCCACCCCCTTCCCCAAAAACTCCGGGCCCCTGGCCACCGCGCCCACCTACCCAGGAGAAGATGGAGAAGAAGCTGAAGGTGATGGCCGCGCGGGCCGAGTCGGCTCCCACCAGCACGTCCCGAGGGTCGGTGGCCACCCACTGGTTGGTGAGGAAGCAGAAACCCACGAACCACAGGAAGGTCCAGAGAGCTGGGGAGAGGGCCGCGGGGAATGGTTGGCTCCCTGGAGGAGGAGGCGGGACCTCCCAGAAGCCTCCGGGAGAGTAAAGGGCACTGAGGCAGAGGCCTGGGTGGGGACTGGATGCCACCGCGGGCGGCCTGGCTCCAAAGCCCCGTCCGTACGTGTCACTCAGCACCAGTGGGTTTCACGCCGGCAGAACCCCAGCGCGGCTGCGACCCCGTGCTGCCCCCGGCCCCTCCTCCAGGGCGCCGAGGCCCCGCAGTCACAGAGCCCTAGAGCTTCTGGGAACACCCCCCTGCTCCTGAGATCAGAGGGCGCTGCCCCTGGCAGACACCTGAGAAGAGCAGGTCGCCGACGACCAGGTACTTGCGGTCAGTGGCATTGCTGATCTGGGGGAAGTAGACGTCGATGACGAAGAAGGCGGCGCAGGCCATGAAGGCCAGCACCCCGATGGCGCTGGCGTAGCGGCAGGCGTCCTCGTTGTGGTTGAACACGCAGTACTGCTGTCCGGACTGGTGCATGTTGCTGTAGCCCTCGCCGAAGATGCACGAGAACACGATCAGCGCGAAGACCTGGCGGCAGAGGGGGCGGGGCTGAGCGCGGCCCGACCCCCGAAGGGGCGGGACCGAGCGCGCCCAACCCCCACGGGGGCGGGGCTGAGCACGGTCCAACCCCGCGGGGGCGGGACTGAGCCGGGCCCAACCCCACGGGGGGCGGGACTGAGTGCAGCCCAACCCCACAGGCGGGGGTGGGGGGATGCTGAGCAGGGCCAAACACCACGCGGCGCCCCCCCACCCTGTCACCCCCTGACCCCCTCCCCTACTGCCTCCGTGCCCCTGGAGGAGGTCAGGAGGTCAACATCCAAAGGCGGGCCCCTCCTCCATTCTCACTTCTCCCTCCTCCCAGGCCGTCCTCCATCACAAGGGCCTGTGGCTGGGGATTCCTGAGCTGGGGATGTGGAGAGACACTGGGGAACCTCCCGGGCGGGGGCTGCCCTGCCCCAGCTGCCTGCCTGGAGGGGTGACGTTTGTGATGGGGTCAAAGGCAACCTGCCCATCCCCACTGTCAGTGAGCTTCAAACACCATTCACAGAAACTCCCGCTTGAAGTCACTCTGATCACCTTTTGCCTGTGTCACCTCCACAGCACACAAACCCTTCCTGACACTCCAGGGATGGGACATGCCCCCCCCCACACACTTCTTGGGAAAGCCATGCCAGTGCTCTCAGTGGAAAGACTCCCATCTCCCCAACCCCTCTAACTCTTCTTAAGGTTGGCCTCCCCAGTGTGGCCAGCTTTCTTCCTGCGAAGACTTCTGGCCCCTCCCCTCTGAGGAAGCCCCAGTCTACTCCCCCCACCCCCGCCCTCCCCGCTGCCTGCCCACAGCCCCTGGGTGCTGCCCACACAGGATGCTCCAGGCTAGTGTGACCGGCAAGCAGGCCCGTGGGCACAGCTCTGCACGCCATGTCCTGGACCCGGGGAGGGGGTGTAGGGAGGTGTACCAGCCCGAACTCCAGGAGGGGTGCCGAGCCCTTGGAAAGAGCCTCCTGTCACCTGGTCTCCCCCAACACACTTGAAGGCCACCACCCATCCACGCCCCAAGTCAGCAGGTATAGGCTCTTCTGGACACCTGGCTTCCTCTGGGACAGGCCCAGGCCTCTCCCCCGCCTGCCCAGCCTGCCTGCACCGGCCACAAGCCCCACCCCCCTGGAGATGAAGCCGGAACTCAGGGATGCTGGGAGCAGTGTGCCAGGCCCAGCTCCTGGCACTGCCATCCCGACACACGGGACATCTGCTACTGGGGTGGGACCCCACATCAGGCAGGGAGGGGACGGGTGCCACCAGGGTACCTCAGAAGGCTCCAGTCCCAGGTGTGGGCACCGCAGGCCTGGCCTGCTGCCTCCCCACCTTGCCCAGCTCCGGATGCCAGCTGTCTAAGAACACGGGGCACCCCCCAACTTTTCTGCCCCAATAACCTAGTGCTAGAGGCATCACCCGGCTCACGGAGAGAGGTGTATCCCAGGGTCACTCAATCTCTGGGGGTGAAGCAGACCCGCGGGCTGATCCCGAGTAGAAAGAAGACCCTGTTTCAGGGCGCTAGGCCGCCGCTCCCCCTCCCCCCGCACCCCACATGACTTCGGAAAGCCCCCACCCGGTGAATTCCCCACGCTAGAGTTGCGGCGTGCCGGTCACCTGTCCCGGAGCTTCCGCAGGCTACCCCCCACTACAGCAGGGAGACGGGCCTGCTCCCCGCGGCCCCTCCCGGCCGCCCCGCGCCCAGGCCGGGAGGCGGGGCGCGCCCGAGCCCGCGGTGGGGCGGGGGTCGGCGGGGCCCGGGGAGTGGGGGGTGGCGGGGCCGACCCCGCGTGCCGGCCCTAAGCGCGCCGCCTCACTGCCCGGCCCTCGGCCGCCGCCACCTGTCGCGCTGGCTGGCTGGCTGGCGGCGGCCCCCGCGGGGCCCGGGGCGGAGTCGGGGCCCCGGCGGCCCCTGCGCCCCCGGCGACTCACCAAGCACACGGCGCGCGCCACCACCTGCGGCTGCGCCAGGAAGCGCCGCAGGTCGAAGGAGCCGCCCGCCTTGGCCGCGCCGTAGGCCCCACTCTCCATGTCGCCGTCGCCGTCGCCGCCGCCGCCGCGGACCGCCTAGGAGCCAGCCGGGCGGCCCGCCCTTGGCCCCGCCCCGGGGGCGTGGCCAGCGCGGCTCTAGGGACCGAGAGCAAAGTGCAGGCGCCAGGCGGGACGCCCCGACGGCGGGGCCTGCGTGTCCAGCGGCGGACACTCGTCCCGCCCGCGAGAGCTCGCTGTCCAGACCCCCTCGGCCCGAGTCTCGTTTGTCGCGGTGCTGGCGCGGCGCAACCCCAAAGGGGCCAGAGAGTCCTTGGGGGAGAGAGAGACGCAGGGACCCCACACGCCCATTTCCCTCGCACTCCTGCCTCCTCCTCCAGGAAGCCCCTCCAAGACGCCCGTCTGGGTGTCACCTGTCCAGGACCCGGCCTCAGATGCAGCCCACTCCGCCTCCCCATTCCACTCCAAACCCCTGGCCACGGCCTGGACACCGTGGCTGCCTGGCCTGTCACTCTTTCCTCCTCCCCTAAGCTAAGCCTGGGGTGGGGTTGAGACCACTGCCTCACCCCTAATTCTTCCCGAGCTGGGTCGGGCCCCAAGGCCGTGAAGGGCTGTGTGAATTCAGACATCCAGGCCCCAAAATGGGGCGCAGAGAGCAACGAAGTTCGGGGTGACAGGCAGGGGGCAGAGTGTAATCCGGTCCCTTCCTCCAGCGAGTTCAGAGCATCTGAACAGGGAAGACTGTGGAGAGGTGGGGGTGCCTTTTCCGGGGACCACCGGCTGAGGCGGGAAACCCAGACACCCTTTTCTGGGGAAGTAAGGTTAATGAGGGGGTGCTGGCCAGCCGGGGTGGAGTCCTTCCCGTGAGTGGGATCATTGGGGGGGCTCATGGGTGGAGCCAGAAAACGGGGGCACCAGGAGATGAGGTACCATTCCGGGGAAGCGGGGAGCAGATGGGGGGGTTCCTGGGTGGGGGTGCAGCCGGTCTCTTCACAGTCTACCCCTCACCTTCTTCCCAGACCCGCACGGAGGGTGACAAGCCTCTGAGGGGCGAGGACAGGGCCTGCACAGAGGCCCCTGCGACCTATAGACACCCCCCAAACCCGCATCCCAAAATCGCAGCGTGGCACAGGCTGGCAGCTTTGTCCTTCATGCCAAGGGCGGGTCCTTCTGTGGCAGGCAAGGCCCCGGGCTCTCTGCAGGGGGGTGGGGGGAGGTCTCTGCTGAGCTTGTATCCTGTCACAACCTCCATGACAAAGGAGAGGAGACTCCGGGTTAGGCAAGCACGCCTCCCAAAGCTTCTAGGGCTTTTATGGTGCCAAGGTCATCCACGCCCCGGGCCAGAGGAGGGGTGTGGGGCTTCGTCACCCCACTAAATAAAGAGGGGCACTGAATCACCGAGTAGGCAAGCGCTGGCCCCTGGGCACATTGCAAGTCTGACCAGGTCATGTACCCCACTTTATAGAAGGGGAAACTGAGGCTCAGAGAGGTGGCATGGCTCGCCCATGAGTCCGGCCCTCGGGAAGGACAGACTTCAGGGGAAGCGACCCCGCAGTGAGACGGGGAGCGTGCCAAGGGCACAGTCCCCGTTGGTGCCCACTGAAGAGGCTGCACCAGGAGATGGCAGCGTCTTAGGGACCGAGAGAGGGAAGAAGTCTGAGGGGCCGAGGTGACCGCACCACCTCCATGGGCCAACACGGAGGCTCTGGTCACTTTACAAGTCAGTGAAGTGGTGGCCTTGGAGAGGGGACCCCGGGGGATCTGGCCCCCGCTTCCTGCCACCGGCTGGGGAACCCCAGCCTGTGTGATTCCCGTGGAGGGCGGAAGCCCCTGATTCGCCCTGGTCCCCAGAGACATTGTCCCCCACCCCAGTGTCCCTCCTCAGTCCCGTAAGGAACAGAGGAGCATGCCACCCCAGGGGCCAGCTGACTGTTGCAGGGCTGGACGGCTGCAGCAGCGGACAGGGTCACATAAAGCCACGACTCAGCAAGCCCTCAGCAGGCACTTGGCACACAGTAGGCCCTTCAGCTTCTGCGAGTCACGTATAAGTGACGTGGCCCTAGCTTTGCCCTGTGGCAGCCCCGCCCTACAAACCCACCGCCCACTGCTTCCAGCCAGGGCCCCTGTCCGTCCACTCCGGCCACCGGCCATCCTCGCTCCTCCCCCACCTCCACCTGGTCTGTGCCGTCTGGCCCGGTGGCCCAAAGGTGGCAGCTGTGATGGCAGTAAAGGCTGCCGGCCAGCATGAAGGCTGAGGGATTGGGGCATGTCTGAGGTAGGGCCGGGGAGGCCATGGCCGCTTCGGGACACCCTTCCCTGCTCTTGGCAGTGGCCAGGTGGGGCTCTTCCACCTCCTGCCCACCTGCCCAGACATGCCGGCCGCCCCTCCGGAAGCCTGGGGGCACGAGCGTCAAGGGGCTGCTCTGGACACTGATGCCATTGTCAGCCTGGCACTGGCACCAGTCCAACGTCGCGTCAGTGGGAAGGAGAAGCTGGCAGGCTGCCCGTGGCATGGTCTCTGCTGCACGTGGACAGGCCCGTCCTTCCTGACCAGGCTGTAGGTGATGCGGGGGCTGCCCACAGGTGCCTGGGCGGACATCTCCCCTGTGGGGCCTGACCCCTGTCCAGCAGTGGGGGACGGGGTAGCACAGGCATGGCCGGGAGCTAACACCCTCTCCCCAGAAAGTCCCCTTGTTACAGAACAATGAACCTGGAGACCTGACCGTGATTGCCGTCTCTTCCAGGCAGCCTTCTGGATTGCCTGCTCCCTCCGCCCCATGTCTGGGCTTCTATCCTACTTGCCGTGTGTACCACACAATTTCTCATTGGATTTTTCTCACATGTACTACATGGGGCGGGGGGGGGGGGTGTTGCCAGACTTAACAAATAAAAATATAGGATGCCCAGGTAAATTTGAACTTCGTATAAACAATGAATACTATTTCAGTATGAGTATGTCCTATGCAAAATTTATCGGGCAACCCTGTTCATATTCTTTCATTCTCGACTCTCTTACTGGAATGAATACATGCTCCTTCAGGACAAGAACCGTCCCTTAGAAGATTCTAGAGTCTAGAACCTTTCAGGGCCTTCAGGCTAATGCTCTAGGCAGCCTTACCTACTGAGTTACAGCCACCACCCCTGGTCCAAGACTTACCACCTAAGAGTCCACCTTGAACCTGTTCTGCCCTCCTGGGGTCATACCATTCCCTGACACAGGTTTTGGAAGAACAAAGGTTTGGAGCTCGATGGAGTGGGGCTTGAAACTGCTCTTTGTCACTTGCCAGCTGGGTGGCCTGGGGCATGCTCTTAAGTTCTTGAGCTTCCTCCTCTGTAGGCGGGACCCACGAGGCCACCCTCCGCTGCTGTGGAGATTAAACTAGATCAAACTATTTCATCAGCTCGAGGTCGGAGCTCAGTAAACGGGGGCCAGGCCCTTGTCGCTTCTGCCCTCCCTTCAGCCCACTCAGGTCCCTGCCGGGGGTAGTGCCCCAGGGGGCCAGCCGGGAGCCACAGCAGCCTGGAGCCAGGCCCTCAGGGACTGAGAGTGGCCCCTGGAGGCAGATCCCCAGTCCTCTCCCACCCCTTCTGCCTCCTCCCCTCTCGCCCAGCCCCCAGAATTCCTGCTTCAAGGAGCTTTGTTTACTTTCTAGACCCTGCACCCCACATGGTCCCCCCACACACACATCCCACGCACTCACTGGTCCCCAGCTCCCAGTACCTCTGCAGCGGGGCGCTGGCCGTGGGCATGCCCCAGGGGTGGCCGCCGGGCGGGAGTGGGTGAGCAGGTCTGGCCTGGACGTGAGCGTGACATTGATGCTGCAGAAGGTGCGTCTTGGGTCTTCACCACCTTCTTGGCAACCTCGATGCCCCTGGAGGGAGCAGGCGATGGGCAGGGGCGCCTCGGGCCAGTTGGGAGAACTAGGTGGCCTCTCGAGAAGACCTCCAGGATTTTGTAGGTGATGACGATTTCAGGGGTGACTCAGGGGTGAGGCAGCCAGTGGAGGACGAAGGCAAGCAACATTTATCAAGCACAGTGGGAAAACGCTGGTTTGCCGGTTCCCCACAAGGTTAAACCATGAGTTACCGCGTGACCCCACGACCCCACTCCGAGACGGGCACCGGAAGTATTGGGAACAGGGACTCGAGCAGATGTGCCCGCGAGCGCACCCAGCGGCACGGGGCACGACGGCCGAAAGGCGGGACCGGCTCCCGCGTCCGCCAAGACGGACGGATCAAGAGAAGATGGTCCAGCCTCAGGACGGAACCGTATTTCACCATAAAAAAGAGTGGGGTTCCCGGCAAGTGCAACGACACGGAGGAAGCTTGGGAAACATGCTCTGTGAAATGAGGCAAAAGTCCAGATGGCGCGTGATTCCACGCGTGTGAAATATCCAGAGAAGGAAAACCCACCGAGAAGAAGGCAGATGGGTTGTGAGCGGGGGCTGGTGTGTGTTTGTGGTGGGGGGTTTCGGGGGTGACTGCTTAATGGGAGACAGGATTTCCTTCTGGGGTGATGAAAGTGTTCTTGGACGTGTGGGTTGCACAGCACTGTGAAGGCCCCAAATGCCACTGAATTATCACGTTAAAATGGTCCGTTTTGTCATGTGACGATCACCCCCCAGTTTAAAAAAAGGAAGGAAAAGAAAGAAGAACCTGCCGGAAAGAAGTCTGCCTCCTGGGTTGAGGCCCTCCCCGCCCTCAGGATTTACTAATAAAGATGAAATGACATTAGGACCCTAGGAGGAAGCGTGGAGAAGCTGGGGACACAGCAGTGTCGTTCTTGCCTATCCCCTGGCCCGTGGCGGGAGACCGGAGTTCACTCTTTGTCGGTGGCACGACTCGCTTCAGTGACCAGGCAGTCCCTGTCCGGTGACACACTGAAGTGTGGCCAGCACTTTGCACCCAGCGGTCCAAGCGTCCCTGAGGCCGCACCGGGCCGCGGGGTTCAGCACAGGGCTGGGGGACACTGAGGTACCCGTGGACCGGGCATCCGATGGGCTGGTGCTGGCTGTGTGCAGGCCTGAGCCTGGGCAGTGGCCTGGAATAACGTGAATGGCTGTCCACTCACTATCAGAGCTGTCCTCAGCTCAGACTCGCCATGGGACCTGGGACACAGGGCTGGTGGCCGGGACCCGGGACCCAGGGCAGTCCATATCTGGTTCAAAGGGACAGTCCGAAGGCAGAGGGCATGGCCTGGACCCACCAGAGGCCCACGCGGAGGGAGCCCAGGCTTGTGGGGTGGGGAGGCGGGCTGAACCAGAGAGAAAGAGGTCATTTCGGGGAGCCAGGAGGTCAGAAGAATGGGGAGGCCCTTGGAGGAGACTGCACGCTCACAGCACCCAGAAATGTGTCCTCCCCAGACCCAGAATCAAACCCCACTCCCCTGCCGCCCCCAGCAGGGGCCCAACCATCCACATACACCCCCAGCTCTGCTTGCAAGTGGCTTTCTGTTCTGCACGCAGATCCCGGAGTTGGTCTCGATGCGGGAGACACCTCTGAGACCTCTGAGAGAGGGGAGCCCCGTTAAAGGTGCATTTTCAAGGCTAGTGTGTGGGGGGCAGGGCTTGCTCAGTGGCGTGGGGCGAGGAGCATCTCTGAAACCTAAATGTCATGGACCTCACACACTGCCTGTGGCCTGCTGGGCACGGCTGGCTGTGGCAACCACACCTCTGTCAGAAAACCACGCGCTGAAGACAGAACAGGAACACAGCAGAGCGTCATGTCTCCACGGCCATAATCTGAGAACCCCAAGTTCCTTACACTGAACGTATTTCTCTTCAGACCAGCGGTTCTCAGCCAGAGGCGACTTTGCCTCCGGGAGACCTTTGTGTCTGGAGACAAGTCACGGGGAGAGGCTGAGACATCGCTAAAACACCAACAGTGGACGGGACGGCCCCCCACAACAGAACCGACCAGCCTGTGGTGTCAGCAGCGTCGCGCCTGACTGAGAGCCCGCGGCCCGGACACCCTGCACCCGCCTCGTGGGTGACCTCCTCCGCCCGGGGCTGCACGGCCACCCACAAATACTTTCCCATCTGTGCTTTCTGAGCTTCCTGAGAACCCCATTATTTTAATAATTTTTTTTTTTTATTCCAAATGAGTTTTCATGCAGAATCCTTGACAGAGGAGGCTGCTCTCTGGGGTGCATTCTGCAAACGGCCAGCTGGGGAGCCCCGGAAGGACAGATGCACCCCCCAAAGCCACTCTCGGGGGCCAGAATCCTCTACAGAGGAAGCAGGGGTCTGGGGCGGAAGCAAGATGATGCTCCTCTTTTGACTCTCTTCACGGACGGACGTGACCTTGACGTACAAAAGTGGAAGGAAAAAGCTGGCCCGCCTCCACCTGCGCCCGGTGGCCCTTAATAGACGCGCGATTTACATGCGGTCACAGACAGGAGCGGGGGTGTTTTCTGTGCTCTGGGCTGTGGGGCGTTCACTTTTACTTCTGATGAGACTGGCGTGGTTTTCCCCTTCTGATTATTTCGTGTGTTCGGCTGGCCCACCAATAGCGAGTGGTCTGTCATTCAATTTCAAATTCCTCAAGTGTTCCAGGACGTCTGAATGATGGGGTGGCACACTCGGTATCTGATGAGGGGACAACAAGGCCAGCACCCGTGGGACTGGGAGCTGAGCCAGGCGGAGGCCGGGCTGCCACACAGAGCCTCCTTCTGTCACTGACGCCGCGTACGGCTTGTGCCTGGCCCGGGACAGCGGGGCTGCCGCCCGGCACGGCTGGGAGGCCCCGTCTCCCCGCTTGGCCTCCGCGATGCCTGGCAGCCTGGAGGTTCACGTCCCAACCCCAGGGGTCCGGCATATCCCGCCTGAGGTGGGCCCCAGGGACCTGATTCGGAACAAGCAACCCCCACCCCCTGCCCCGGTCGGGGGCTGAGCCGTGTCCTCCGAAACGCTATGTTCAAGCCCCAAACCCCCGGGTCCTCCGAAAGGGACCTTATTTGGAGACACAGTCTTGGTGGATGTACCCCAGCACCCCCCACGGGGTTGGGGTGGCCCTCCCAAGAGGAGACACGCACACACGTGCAGACTGGGTGGAGACGGCAGGGCGGGGTGTGGTGGGGGTGGGGGCAGAGCACCGGGCAGGAAGCGGGGGACGCTTTCTCCCTCTGGCTTCCTGCAGACACCTTGACATTGAACTTCTGGCCTCAGGAGCAGAGGGAGAGTAGGTGTCAGTCGTTTTGAACCCCCCGGTTTGCGGTGTGGTTTGTAGGGCTCCATCGAGGCAGCCACAGCACGTGGACGCAGCACCCCCCGAAGGCATCCTACGAAACGGTCCAGGACCTCACCGGGAGATCCCACAGGGGCGTGGGAGCAAATGGAGCACAGCTTGTCAGGTGTCTGGGCTTGTTCTCGGGGGTGCACACTAGTTCAAACCGTCTTGCACCCAGGTACCCCGGCTCTGAACGAGAAACACCGACGATGTTCACAGCAGCCCCACGGGACACCCTGGTTCCCAGGTCACCCCATCCTCTCGTCATGCTCCTCCTATGCGTCCCCCTTTATGTGTCACCTGCCGGCCTGACCAGTTCACCACGCCCTTGGGGACAGAGGCTTGGAGGGCCCCCAAGTGCCCGTAACCCTCAGCATCTCACCTACCACCCTTGGTGGACACGGGCCCCTGCCCAGGGCGCTGGCCACAGCAGCAGCTGTCTCGGGGTGCAAGCACCCCAGCCTCCCCGGCAGCGGCCTGGGGTGACAGGCGTGTGTACGCTCTTGATGTTCCTCGACCGTCCTCCACCCTCCGTCCTCCGTCCCTAAACACCACCCTGAACCTCATGTTTTCAAACATGTTCCTCCCCCCACCCCCGGGGGGTCACAATCTCCGAGAAACACCACCTCTTCTTGGAGAGTCTCGTCACGGGCTGCTAAGGACCTTGTGGTCGACGACAGACAGTGAGTATGGCATGGTCCCACGGGGTTATAACGGAGCAGAAAGACTCCTATCGCCTGGTGATGTCACGGCTGTCCTTCCGTCAGAGCACAGGGCGTCTCGCACGTGTGTGTGCGGTGACACACGTGAACAGGCCCCCGCCCTGCCGGCCGGGGGGAAGTGAGGGGCTCTACGGGACGGTGGATTGTGACAGCAAGTCGCCGTGTTACCGGCTCGTGAGTTTACGGTGCTGGACTAGTGATCATTGTTTTAGAGCGTACTCCTTCTGCCAGTAAACAGAAAACATTCTCTGCGTGACACGGTGGCCGCGTTCGCCGTCAGCGGCCTCGTCCCCGTGCAGCTGGGGCTGGCATCGTCTTCTCTCGTGCTCGCTGTGTCGCTGGCGTCCTGTGCGGCCACAGGCCGTGCCCGTGCGTCGCTCAGGGGCGGCGGGCTCTGACAACCCGGCCGGTGTGCGTATGTCCCTCTGTGACGCTCGCACGACGGCGACGGCGAAATCGCCTGACGAGGCCTGTCTCAGGGCGCGTCCCCGTCATTAAGAGCACACGTGACTGTCCTCTCTCTCCGTGCTACGGCCTCCAGGGTTCTTGGGGATCTCGGACTGCACAAATGGTCACTCCGGCGTGGTCCCTCTCCACTCGCTTCGTCCTCAGTATCGTTCGCCCAACTTCTCGCTCCCACTGGTCCCGCTGTGCTGGGTTCTGGGGCGGGGGGCCGGGCAGGCCGTGACCTCGGGGCACCTCCCCCGCCCCCCCCTGCCCTGCCCGCTGCCGGCTGTCCCCAGGGGCAGCTGGCTGGACCTGCAGATCCTGTCCCCGCCACCTCTGTGCCTGACGCCCGTCTCTCCTCTAGATCTCGGAATCCCCTGAGGCTCCCTGGGCTGCTATCCTGGGCCCCTTTGTGTCTCCTCCCAACGCCCACAAAGGCTAAATCAGATCCTATCCTGGTGTAAGCCCTCCCACGGCTACACTCAGGGGCCCTCCCTGCCCCTAGGGCCTCCCCCAACTCCCCGCCCGCCTTGCTTCAGGCCCTTGTCCAGGCTCTGCCTGCCCTAGCGTCTTTGCTTGGGTGTCGCTTTCTCAGTGACCACTCCCCAGTCAACGAGGCCCTCCTTCCCCAGTCCCTGCTCGCTTTCACAAACCAGCATACCTAGAGGGTGCTGGATTTTATCATCGCCTGTCCCCACCCCCTCCGCCCCCTGGGAGGTTAGCAACAGGAGGACAGGCGTCTTTGTCTGCCTCGTTTCCGCACTGGGACCCCAGAGCAGGGTCTGCACCCAACGGTGGCAGCCGGCTCGCTGAGTGAGCGAATGAATGAATGAATGAGTGAGTGAATGAATGCTTTACCAGCCGGTCTCGGGATGTTCGTTAGCAGGACTCCCTCGGCAAGAGCCTGAGCGAGGTGGGGCTGAGCGCGAGGAGGCCTGCCCTGCCCGGGTATGTCCCTGAACCCGGATGCCTGCCTGGCGCTGTGCTCGCGAGCGCTCTCTCTCTCTCTCTCTCTTTTATATTTTAGCAGAAACGCAACCATGTGTTTCGTTTTCAAAGCAAATGAGGAAACGATAGTTCAGCCTGCCCTGCGCTCCAGCGAGACACGCCCTTTGGCAGAACAGAGGCGGATGCCAGCTCCTCGACCCCCTGACCTGGGAGGGTGCCCGCTGGGACCAGAGGTGGAGAGGCGGAGGTGACACCGCCACCTTGACCTGAAGGGTTGCAGGGCTGGGAGTGGGGGCAGGGGAGAAGTCAGGAGAAGGGAGGGGAGCAGGAAGCTGCAGGGGGGAAGCTGAGGGGAGGAGGCCCGACCAGGAGGGTCCCCCTGTCCCTGGCTCTGAGCCACCCAGGGATTCCAGGAAGGCCCGCCCTCACACCCTCGCCCCGCCTCTGAGAATAAGGCAGCCTCCTGAGGGAGCCACTGGAACTCTGGGGGCACCTGGACACCCCATTTGCTCACTGCCACCCTCCCGGGTCACCAGAATGCCCCCAGCCCTCTCTGGGGCAACACCCACCTGGCAGAGTTGGGGGGCTCTGAGAGGGGCTTCTCCTCCAGATCTGGGGTAAAGTGATTGGGGTACAGCTGCCCAGGAACACGCCCTCCTGCCCCCCTCACCAGCCCCCCAACCCCGACACACGTGCAGCCCAACAGGAAGCCAAGCACGCTTCATTACCCATGTCGCTAGAGGCCCCCCTCCCCCAGCCCTGTCTTCTCCACTCCCACATGGTCGTGCAGGGGGTGGGGACGGGTCCACCGGCAGACACCCCCTCGCCAGCAGCCAAGGTCGTGAGGATGGGGCTCTGATGGCAGGGGCGCTTTCCCTCCACGGTGCTGGGGTACTCACCTACCTCCTGCTCCAGGGAGAAGATGCTGGTGGCTGGGAGGGAGGGGAGGGTGAGCCCAGGGTGGGGGGAGCCAGAGACCACCCAGACAGCCTCCCGGGAGGCCAGCTTCTCTGGGCTGTCCTGCCCCTTCTCTCCACAGGCTGCAGGCGGGCCAGGCCACCGTGACTGAGTGGCGTCTGGGTGTCCCCAAAGCTCTCCGGTGACTCATGGCACACTGACGGTGTGTGAGTTGTGCCCTCAGAGGGCCCGACTCCTCTGCGACAAGTGGCCTTGCCAGCCTCTGGTTTCCCTCTGTCACGTTCTCTCTGTCACCTGTCAGGTGGCAGCCTTTCCCGGGCTGTGCAGGTCACGCAGCTGGGAGCCCTCTCAGGCTGGGGGGGGGGCGAGTCCAGGAGCCCACAAGGTGGGGGTGCTGGGCCTGTTGCTCTCTTCCACCTGCTTTTGCACCTGGGGAGGCCCCCCACCTACTGTAGTCCCCCCACGGGTCTCCCCATGCCCCCATGTGCGTTCTTTGCTCCTGGCAGAGTAAGTTCATCATGTCATGTCCCCCGGGTCCCCATCACCTGCAAAAGGTCATCCAAGTCCATGGCACACCCCAGAGGTGAGCTGGTCCACCCTCGCTCTGACCGTCCCTGTGCACCCACAGCCCAGGCCAGCAGCCGCAGGCCCCAGGCTCCCAGCCCAGCCCTGCTCGGCCCGTCGTCCCCATGCCTTTGCTCGGGCTGTTCCCTCTGCTTCCTCCTCCCGTCCGAACCCTCCCTTCTTCCCTGCTAGTCACGTGCTCCAGGAAGCCTCCGAGCCCCCTGTCCCCGGGGCGTCTTGCCAGGCAGTGGTGACCATGGGGGCCTCGGGTCTCTCCCACCTGGCTCTCTTAGGCCGATGACCAGATCGCAGTGGGCCACGCCCACAATGCAAGGAAGGACGCCCACTGGGACACTTTAAATATAACGGCTGACCTAGTCTTCACAGCCGCTCCGGAGCGGGGTGCCAGCCCCGGGCCGAGGCTGTGCCCAGACGCCCGTTTGCCGCCTTCCCCGCGGCCTCCAAGCTTGTCCGCTCCCTCTCAGCTCCCGGCGGGGTGGGGAGCCTGGCCGCGCGCCTGGCTGGTCCTCAGGAAATGTCCACGGGAAGGACGCGAGGCGTAAGAAGCGGACCTGGATGGTTCTGTGCGGTGCTCCCCCCTCTGAGGCGCCCTTCAGCCACCCTCCCAGGGGCTCAGAGTTTCTGATCCCGTCCAGGTCAGGGCCTGAGAATCTGTATCTCTCACAAGCTCCCAGGTGATGCTGACGCCGCTCGTCGGGGACCACACTTCGGCCCTCCGTTGCTAGTGATCGCCACGCATCTCTTTCCTGTCACCCAGGCTGGAGGCCCCGCCCAGCCGGAGCCCAGAGATCTCTCTCCCTCGTGGGCTCCACGCCAGCCCCAGAATAGGGCCCCCACGTGTTGACAGCCTGATGGGTCTTGTGACGCTGGGCGCAGGGCGAGCGAGAGGAGAACCAAGCCTTTAATGACCATACGAAGCCTCTGGCCTGAGGCCGCTGGGCCAGAGCTGCCCGGGCACTGCGTCTGGGCCCAGAGCCCAGCCAGGTGCTGGGCGCCTGGTGGAGGTGTCCTGGGGTTCCTCCCGACCCTCCCTCCTGATCATTCTTGAGACCAGGTCTCAACCCAGGCTGCAGGTAAGTCACCCCGGGCCGCAGAAGGCCCCGATGCCTGGCTGCTGGCTGCGCCTGCGTCAAGTGCATCGGAGTGGCTGGCCTGGGGCCAACTTCTGACAGCTTCTCACATACCCTCCAGTGCTGAGTTCCTGGGATCAAACCACTGCAGCTTTGGGCCAGAGGCTTCACAAAGGAATTTTCCACAGGCTTAGGAACCTTGGACCCAGCCTGAGATGGCACCCCAGTCCCGCCACCTCCTGGTGGAGCATCTTCACCCCCACTCTTCCTCAAGGCTGGCTCAGCCGGGGGTACAGAGAGGGTAAGCGGACTGTTTCTGCAGAAGGCATGGCCAGGGCCCTCTTCCTGCTTTTCCCAGGACAGCCCGGCTCTCTTGGATATGTGGGGTTGCTGGGTTACAGTGTGAGGCTGGGAGGATCTTGCTGAGAGGCCAGCTGGACCCCCGTTACCCAGATTCAGGTGAGCCCCATGAGCCCCTGAGGTCAAGCTGGGGGACCACTGCTGAGCAGTGTGGCTCTGGGACCAAGGGCCGGGGCTCCCGATGCTGGCTCTGCCCCCTGAGGACTGCTAGTCTGTGGGTCTCCGCTGTTCCATCACAGGAGGTTTGGGGGGGCACAGTGCAGGGGGAACACAGCAAGCCCCCAGGGCAGGTTTGCTCTGTGGCCCAGTGGGGGGAGGGTCTCCAAATCTTATGATGGCACCGCCCACAGTAAACAGTTTCCGAGCACTCCCAATGGATGTATATTTATAAATTGTATTTAGGGGTTACTATACTGATAAATTATATACATTATAAAACATTCAACAGAAACAGAAATGTTCAAGGAATGAGACAGAAGTGTAAACACAAGTTCCCACCTTTCCTTCCTGCTGCCCTTGGGTGTGTGAGCCCCGCTTTGGGGCGCCCACTGCGAGTGGCGGGGGGGTCACCAGGGCGCAGGAGCGTGCGGGCCGCTCTGGGCGGAGGCGGAGTCGGTGCTACCGATCCGCACCGCTGGGGAGGCGGAATCTACAGGCGGGGTCCGCGAGGGGGCGTCCCGGGCTGGGGGGCCTGCGGGCCGGGGAGCCCGGGCACGGGAATCCGGGGCAGAAGGAGCGCGGGCGCGGAGAGAGAGAGGGAGGGGACTCGGGCAGCTGCCGCGACAGGTCTTCCACCAGGTGCCACTTCTCCTGGACTTGCTGCAGCAGAGCGAGCGGCTGGTTAACAGAGGCGCCTCCTCCCAGGAGCCGGCCGGGGCGAAGCGGCCAGCTCCGCAGCTGCAGCGCAGCGTCCCGCCCCCGGCCCCGCCCCGGTCAGAGGCCACGCCCACCGGGCTCTCCAGCTAAACCAGAGGCCACGCCCACCGGACTCTCCAGCTAAACCAGAGGCCACGCCCATCGGCTTCTCCAGCGAAACCAGAGGCCACGCCCCCTCCAGATCCCGCGCCAGGTCCGAGGCCCAGGGAGGCCACGCCCCGCAAGGGCCAGTCCCCACCCCAGGAACGCTCCAGCGGGGTCCCGTCCCCGCCCGCAGACCAAGGCCATACTCCTGCTAAACCCTCGTCGCCAGGTCTAAGGCACTATTCCTGCATAAGGTTCCTGTCCCAAGGCCACGCCTAGGGCCCCATCCTGTCTCCACTTTTACCCTCCCCCGAGACCACGACTCGCCCCGCAGGGGGCGGCCCCTCCCAGCTCAGATGACACTCACCCACACGAGCTGCTTCCGGAGTCCCTGGATGGCCCTCGCGTTGGCCTGGGACTGCGAGACGCACACGGTCAGGACGAGGCTTTGGATAGATGGGAATCCAGTGTCAGTCACCCCACGACTTCCTCCCTCCCCTCCTGGGGTCGTCCCTCTGCCTGCGTTGCAGACACTGCTCTCTCTCCGTCCTTCCCCCTCCCGTGGACGCCCAGCCCCCCCTCCTCTAAGGGCAACCAGGATAACTAGGGCTGCGGGTTCACAGAGCGTCTGCGCCAGGCACTGTGCTTCCCCAGGGGTCAGGTAAGGGGCCGGCTTTGCAGGTGAGGCCCTGAGGGGGCTGCCCAGGGCCACGGGAGGAACCCCCAGGCTACCTGCCTTGGGGCCCCTGCCTCCCTGAGCTCCCCTTGTCTGGCTCCCAGATCCCATGAGGTGGGGTACCCATGGAAGGCAGGACCCCCCGCCCCCTCCAAGATGCAACTTCCCTCAGCCCCCGCCGCCCTAGAGGAACCTGAGCAGGATGAGGAGGGGAAAGCTGAAGGCACGGGAGCCCAGGTAGTGGAGGGCGCGCTGGCCCGAGGGTGGCAGCCGGAGGGCCACCAGCTCTGGGACCACCTGCCAGGGCGCCGAGTAGTTGGCGAAGAGGCCGCAGTCCCAGGAGGAGTGGATGCTGTGGAGAGAGGGCCGGAGTGGGCTGGCGGCAGGGACCCAGGGAGGAGCCGCCCGCCCGCCTCCGGCCTCCGGCCCCTCCACTCCCCTCACCTGCTGACCACGTAGCCCAGAGGCACGGTGGCCAGGAGCAGGCCCAGGAGGGGTGGATGCTGTGGAGAGAGGGCCGGAGTGGGCTGGCGGCAGGGACCCAGGGAGGAGCCGCCCGCCCGCCTCCGGCCTCCAGCCCCTCCACTCCCCTCACCTGCTGACCACGTAGCCCAGAGGCACGGTGGCCAGGAGCAGGCCCAGGAGAAGCACCAGCTGGAAGAAGAAGGTGGAGCTGGAGGCACGGAATCGTCGGGGGGACACCCTGGAGTTCTTGAAGAGGGTGTACTGGGGAGCGACAACAGTGGGGGTGTCAGCCTCGCACGCAGGTGCCGAGGAGGTGGCGCCGAGCAGGGGAGACGTGAGCCCCACCCAGGTCCAGCCCTGCTCCCCAGCCCAGCCCCGGAGCCTGCACCTTCTTGATGTAGAAGGTGAGGAAGATGAAGATGCTGTTGAGCAGGGGCAGCAGCGGGCAGTAGTAGAGACCCATCCAGGTGATCGTCTGCCCCGCCACGATGTCCAGCACGTTCTTGGGCACCAGAAACTCCTCCCGGTCCAGCCAGGCCCAGAAGCGGCCTGAGCATCGCTCCACCAGCAGCCTGGGGGCAGGAAGTGTCCAGGGACCTCATCCGTCACATGGTCCTAGACCCTCCCACACTCGCACGGACCCGCGTGTGAACGGCTCGCCCTGGGCTGTGGCCGCCGGCCATCCCCTGCCGTGCCCCCAGGCTACCCCCACGGTGTCCCCACGACGTGGCTCTCACCTCCTAGGCAGGCTGACGAAGAAGGCGAAGGCCACGGTGAGCAGGAAGTTGAAGGTGCTCAGCCGGTACAGCTCCTCCCCCACCGCGTTCTCCCAGCACTGGGGCAGAGGGGCCCTGTCACTGCCCACGGTCCCGGCCGCCCCTCGCCCACCCGCTGGGGCGTCTCTGTGGCACAGGAGCCTGGCCCGGAGTCTGGGACGATCACTAAGTTAAAAACCCAGGTTTTGAGGGTAAGATCTGAGCGGGAAAACCCCACAGTCTGGACCACCCCCCTCCAGGGCACAGGGTGGTGTGGGCAGCTCTGCCCGAGGCCTCTCCCCGAGGTGAGACCTGGGCAGGAGGGACAAGGGCTTCCAAGGGGCAGGGAGATCGAAGAGGAGCCACCAGCCACCTGGTAGTCACAGGCGTTGTAGCCGAGGGACTCACAGCTGGTCTTGTTTCTGCCGATGCACAGTATGGTCTGGCCCAGCGAGAAGGAGAACATCCCCAGGCTGGCCAGCTTCAGCACCACGCACCTGGGGGCAGAGGCTGCGTCAGGGGCGGGGCTGCGTCAGGGGCGGGGCCTGGACACCTGCGCTTGCTCCACCAGGGATACAGGTGTGGCTGATACCTGAGCAGCGGGAGATGGTGTCCCGCCCAGGCCCAGCCCCCTCTGAATCCACAGCCCAGCCCAGCCCCGCCCACGACAATGCTCCCCAGAATCTTGGTGTCCAGATGACGCACGGGAGAGAAGGGTTGTGTTTTTAAATCAGTTCGAGAAATACTGCACAGTCCCGGTGTCCTCCCCGTAGGCCCGATGGGCCTTTAATGTCCTTTTGCGGGAGAGATCGTCCTTTCTCCTGCCGCCTGGTGCTTGCACCGCCTGGTAAAGCACCCATGCGTGCAGACGCACGCCTGCGTCACACAGGCAGGTGGCCGGCCCCGCACCATGGCGCACACTCTGCTAGCAGGCTGCTGACAGTGGCGGTCAGTCGAGGGTGGCCGGGAGGCAGGGCTGCGTGGGGCGGCAGGTGGAGAGGAAAGCTGGGCTGGAGCTCAGGGACGGGGGAAAGAGAGGGTCTGTGGGTCGGAGACAGGACCCTGGCATGGAGAGGGGACACAGAGCAGAGCATGGGGCGGAGGAGGGCTTGCGTTTGAGGCTCTACGCAGCAGGCGTGGCGAGCTTGACCTTGGCCGAGGCATTGGTCCCTGAGAACCTCAGTTTCCTCACATGTCCAACAGGGAAGCGAGGACGGTCCTGCTTCACAGGTCACGTGAGGGTTGTCAGGGCAACGAGTGCAAGCCCTCAGGCACGTGGGAACCGGGTGCACCCCACGCTCCCGGTTCTCCTAAGGGTGTGAAGCTGGTTTCCCACACCCTCTGGCAAAACCGTCCGTCACTGGCCCTCCTCGGTGGCCGGCACTTGGTCCAGACTGCTAACTAACTCTCTTTGGCCGGAGGGGACTGGAGTGCCCCCGACCGGGGCTCACCTGCCCTCCCTTGCTCGGCACCCCTGGTGCCAGGAGACGACCAAGACGGGCAGCAGGACACAGCTCGTCACGTGGCCCTCAGTCCTCCCTGCCTGCCCCTCCTCCCTCCCACCTGTCACCCGGGGGGTGGCGCTCACCACATAAGGATGAGGTTGACTTCAGTGTTGGGAGGGTAGTTCTCCAGCTGGACCAGGAATGCGAACAGCAGAGGACCCAGAAAGTTGACCAGAGAGATGACTCCGGGGGGCAGGTACTGGAGCAGCACGAACAGGGGCTCCTGCAGGGCCAGGCGGGGGTGTCCGTGCGCTGGAAGGCCCCCCAGGAGCTCCTCCTTCCTGTGCACCCCCTAAGATCCAACTCTGGGTGGGCCCTGCATCCGGGAGTCCATGGACCACGGCAGCATGGCCGTGGGCAATGTCCACAGGGAAGGCCAGCCCGAGCTGGCCGTGACCTTGGGCCAATTGCTTTAACCTCTCGAAACCTCAGGTTCTTTAAAGTGGCACCTCCCGTCTCCTCCGTCCCACAGCTCTGGCTGGGAGTGAACGAACGCGTGTCAGCGGCCCGGCACCTCCTTGTTGTCCTGTGAGTACTTGGTGGCCCAGAAGATGGAGCTGATGGCCCCCACCACCAGGCCCCCGATGAGGAAGTTGACCCGCAGGTAGGTGAGCAGGTGGCACGCTCTCTGGGCCCGGGTCTGCTGCTGCACCTGCAGGAAGCGACGCCCCTCCTCCAGCTCCACCTGTCGTGGGAGGGGAGGGGGAGGCGGAGGCGGGTTAGGGCTGGGCGGGTGGGGGAGCTGGGCGGTGCACGGGAGGGGGCGCTGTCTGTCCAACAGATGGAGGCCCTGGTCAGCGGGGGTGCGAGACAGGCTGCCGGCACTTAGACAGGGTTTGGATGACACTGGGGCAGGGACAGGCCCAGGAGTGGCCGGTGGTGTCCTACACTGTGCAGGTGAGCACTCACCTCTACAGCTGCTGCGTCCAGCTGTAGCGCCTGGTGTGCGTGCACGTGTGCACACACTCGCACTCACATGCACGTGCGCGCACACTGTAGACCCTCCTCTACGGTCACACTCAGGCGCACGTACACGCACCTCTGACACGCACGCAGCCCCTCGCACGCACCTTGAACTCATTGCTGATCTCGTGCTTCTTGATGCTGGCAGCTTCCTTCCCCTGGATACAGAAGTCCCAGGAGGAGAAGACCTTGGCGCTGAGCGGCGTCCTGTAGTCCTGGCCCAGGAACAGCTTCTGGGGCAGCCCCTTCACCATCCTGGGGGGGCGGGAGGCCAGGGCCTGTGGGGGGCGGGGCGCCTCCCGCTTGCCAGCCGCAGCCGTGGCTGGGCCCTGGGCCTGGGGTGGGAAGCCCCGGGCAGTCCCGGGCGCAGGCTTTGGCCTCGGCCTCGGCCGGGGGGTGGGGTCTGCAGTTGGTGACACAAAGTTTGGACCTTGGAAGCACCCATGAGCCTTAGTGAGAAGGGGCCGGGGCCCTCCTGCCAGTGTAGGGAGGAACCATGGCAACGGAGGGTGACAGGGAAGACCCCCCCCCCCCGGAAAGATGTGGCGGCAGGGGCCGCGCTCTCACCGCTGCAGGGTCCCACAGAAGCAGAGCAGCAGGCAGGCCAGCGGGCTCAGCAGGTAGGCCAGGCGGATGCTGTAGGCCGAGCCGT
This sequence comes from Macroglossus sobrinus, assembly GCA_004027375.1. NCBI lineage: Eukaryota > Metazoa > Chordata > Mammalia > Chiroptera > Pteropodidae > Macroglossus > Macroglossus sobrinus. Next base: position 57,166 of record PVKZ01004901.1, read on the forward strand.
CCTCCGGCCCCGCCCGGTACGCTCCGTAAAACAGGTAGGTGGTGTTGAAGGCCTGGGGACGGGGACGGTGACAGCTGAGCATGAGTCCCTGCCAGGCTGTGCGCCAAGAGCTCCAGGTATCAATGTGTTAACTTCCACAGCACCCCATGCCACAGAGGAGCCAAGGGTTTGGGGCAACGGGCCCAAGGCCACCGTTTTGAGGGAGAGACAGGATTGGAACATTTAGTCTGCACGCTAATTGCTAAGTGGCTTCCCGGGATGAGGGTGGGGTGATAGCTCAGAGGTCTGGACCCCCCTGGGACCCCCACCCCCACTGGGCCCTGAGGGCAGTGGGCACCTGCCAGCTCGTCTGTGTAAGGCTGTCTCCCTAGAGGCCGCAGTGCTCTTGCAGAGGTGGGGTCCTCTTAGACTGGGTCCCCCCAGCCTCCCTGGCCCACAGCCGGGACAGAGCCCACTCACCCTGCCAGTTAAGACATTCCAAAGTGGGTTGTGGAAACTGGGAACTCCATTCTGGGGCTGGGTGCCACCAGGGCACCAGACGGCTATTGGGAGGGAGAGAAGGCCAGTAAGGAAGGACCCCCAGGCCTGGCTGAGGCTCTGCCCCTACCCTCTGCTGGCCCTCGACCCCACAGAGACCCGAGCGCGGCCCTGGGGCTGGGCCACCAGGCACGGCCTTGCAAAGGGTTGAGTCCCAGGCCGGAGCCAGGCAGGACAGGACAGGACACAGAGAGAGGCTCAGGGCTGTCACCGCACTCCGGTCTCGGGATCAGGGCAGGATGCGGGCAGGCCAGGCACTCACTGAAGTTGAGGGCGGGGGCGGGGTCTGGGTCAGGGGGCCGGAGCCAGACCAGCGGCAGCAGCACGAAGCTGGAGGTCAGAAGCAGCGTCAGCAGGTTGAGCAGCAACAGGAAGCGGAGGAAGGTGAAGTAGGACTGGATCCCAGTGCCGAAGAGGCCTGTGGGGGAACAGCGGGCGGCGTAGGGCAGCGGCCACCCACCCTGTGGCCATGGGCAACCAGTCCCCCCGAGTCGGGTTTCAGGGTCCCTTCCTAGAGGCCTAACAGTACCTCTGACAGCCACCAGAGGGAGCTGTCACTCGCCCGGGCTTGTGCCGGGACCATGGGGAAGGAGGGCGCTGTGCGAGGAGGGGGGTGGGGGTGAGGGCTGGATGGCGGGAAGGGAGCGCGGCAATGGCAAGCCGGAGGTGATGCCCTCCCCTTCATGCTAAACTGGACATTGAGAGCCCAGAGAGGGGAGGTGGGAGCTGGGGTGCAGGTCCTACCCCCGATCTCGTAGAGAGCCCCCTCCCAGAGCCCAAAGCCCTGGGCCAGCTGCTGCGCCGTCTCCCCCAGGCTCCGTTTTGCAGTCCGCCCCCTGCGCTGCCACCGCTGCAGGTATGGGGTCTTCACCCACTCGGGCTCCCGCAGCTGCCTGGTATGGGGTGGCGATGGGGGCGCCCCTGAGTCACCCACCATGCCCACCCGCCAGGCAGAGTCTTCCGCCCCCCCCCATCCCACCGGCGCATCCTTGCAGCGCTGCCCCACCCCCCTCCCCCATCCCCATCCCCGCCGCGGCCTCGGCGGGGGCCGCGCTCGGGCACCCACCGGATGAAGCGCCGGTCCACCATGGCGTAGGGCAGCGTGCGCACGGGCGCCTGGGAGGCGCACAGCCGCTCCACCTCCGACACCCACAGCTCCTCGCCCGCCGGCTCCCCCGGCTCCCCCGGCGCCTGCCCGGACTGCACGGACCACTGCCGCAGCATCTCTGCTGGGGGCGCTGCGGCGCGCCTGCTGGGCGAGCCTCGAGGTCTTGGCCCTGGCACGCCCGGAAGCGAAGAGAAAGAGCTTGACCTCAGTCCCCTTCCATCTCCCAAAGCAACACGTGGCCGGGGGCCTCGGCCTCCCCATCTGTAACATGGGGTGAAGTCCAGAGGTCGCGGAAAGATGGGCCCCTCCCTCACAGCCACAGCCCAGGCGCCCCGGGCCCAAGGCCTGCTCTGCCCCACCCCCACCTGCCACCTGTGGCCCAGGCCCTCCCTCCCGTCACCCCTCGGCGACAGACAGTCCTCGCTGTTTTCTACGCGCCAATTCTCCCTTCCGATGGCTCCCTGTCCGGAACCCACAGTTCCTAGGCTCCCGCCTCCCGCAGCGCCCCGCGTCTGGGCGTGCTGGGACCCCTTCTCAGCATTGGGTTTGCTGCGCCCGGCCAGGGGACCCCAGACCGAGAGGCGTGGCTGCAGCCCCGGCCCTGGGAAGTTGACCAAGGGACCCCTTGGCCTCAATACTCTCTCTGACTCCTCGCGCTCTGCCTCTTCCCCCGACCCACTCTGCACCGTGCTCACCTGGGGACACGGGGACAAGCGCGGGAGGAGACCCCGTGCAACCCGCTCCCTTTACTCCAGGCAGGGCTGTGCGGGAGCTGAGGGGAGGGGTCACATGACAGGAACCCTGGCCTCCCCCGCCCCGCGGCCTCCTCCGGTTCCACTCCTCTCCTCTCCCCCCACCTCTGGCAGTTTCCTCTGCGCTCCCTCCACCGCGCCGGCACTTCCTGCGCGCGAGGAGCGTGGGGCGCAGGCGGGCAGGTGAGGTGCGCGCCGCTCAGCCTCTCCGCTGCGCGCTGGGCGGGGGTCGGCCCTTTCCCTCCCCGAGTGGGACCCTGGTGGGCCGCGCGGGGCTCGGCTCGCCTCCTGCGGTGGCCGCTTCCCAGCCCCCAGGGGCCGCGCGGTGGCAGTTCGGTGTCCCGGTCGCGGCTGCGAGCGCGCGCTCGCCCGGGCCCGCCCCCTTCCCCAGGCCAGAGCCTGGCCCCGCGGGGCTGCGGGCTGTGCTGGGCCCTGGCCCTTTATCTGCCGCTTGCGGGTGGCCCTGGCGCCGCTGGGAGGGCGCGATAGTAACTTACTGGGTGGGTCCCCTCACGGAGGGACAAAGGCCCAGGCCTAGCATCTGGGCCATGGTGAGCGCTGGGGGGTGGACTCCATCCATGCCCACCCAGTTAAGACGTTTGGGAGTGGGTCACCCGGGCCTTTTCTCCTGGGACCCCTAGGAGGCCGCCAGGTCCTGCCCTTCTCCTCAGGTAAGTGTCACCTGATAGCTGAGCTCCAGTGACCTTTCTGCCTCCCCTCCTGGCCCCGAGCTGGGGGCCGCTGCCGGGCACACAGTGGGCTCAGAGAGTTGGGGGAGTGGGGACAGGTGGTGCACATGTCCATGGTAAGTGCTCCAGCAGGGTTCAATCCAGGAAGGCTCCCCGGAAGAGGTGACCTTCACATTGGATCTTGGGTCATGCAAGTCCCAGGAGGCTGGAGCATGGGTATGCAGGGAGGCTATGAACCACCGGAGGAGAGGCAGGGCCTGGGCCTCCATGCCGAGGTGCCATGAGCCAACCTGAGACTTGGGGACCACACTGACAGCTGCAAAGCATCCTCAACCCTTGCCCCCCCTTCTGTCCAGTGGTCCCAGGAGACTGCAAAACTGGGGCCTCCTGGCGGGCCTCTCCCTTCTCTATGCCTTCCAGTTCACTTTCACCCTGCCTGCCTCTCACGGCTTCTTCCAACCAGGAAAGCCCCCCACCCCATTTTCTCAAATCCACGAGGGGTGGGGGGGCTCTCCTCTGGCCTTCTGCCAGGCTTTCTCAGAGTCAGGCCTCTCAGCAGAGTCACCAGGGGGACCAGGCTCGCGCCCTGGTGTTGTAGCCACCAGCCCCCGATAGACACCCGGACCCCCAGAAGCCAGTGAGTTACAGGAAACACACTCTTTATTCAGCCAGCTGGGTCTGCCAGGGGTACGCAGACCCCAAATTAAGCAGCCCCGAAATGTATAGAGTGTACAGGCTTTTTAAGCCCTAAACCCCATTTCTTCATCCTGTTTGAACACACAAGTCTATTTTGCTTTTTACTGTCAACTCACAGGTTACTGTTATTCTAACCATAAGCAGAAAGCTTATTGTTAGAACGTTATGTTCCCATGGGCGATAGCCTAGTTCCCAGCACACTGGCAGATGACAGCTCGAGGCCCCGTGACCTCTCGGCCTCAGTCTCCTCACCCGTGGACTAGGGACCTCCGTGTCCGCCTCGCTGGCTTGTGGGGAATGACAGGAAACAGCAGCGGGGACAGGCACAAAGTGTCAGGCTCTTCCATTGTGCCCTCCCCTCCCCACCTCGCACACAGGAAGTGGCAGAGCTGGGCCTGCAGGAGCAGAAGCCACGCCCCATGGGGGGGGACACAGCTGGCAGGCGGGGGTGGGGGGGTGGGGAGGGCTCTTCAGCGGGTGGCTGAGCTGGAGGGACGGGTTACCTAATCTGGCGTCACAAGGCGCCCTATCAGTGGGCTTTTGCAGCACCCCTTATCATAGTCACCCTGGGAAACGGGTGGGTCTGTAACTATTGCCCCACTTGAAACTTGGGGAAACTGAGTCCCATAGAAATTGGGGGTCTCACCGGAGGATTGGGAGAGACCTAGACACTCGGGCCCTTTGGGTGTGAGAAGGGGTTGAGGTTGGCAGGGAGGGGGTGCGCCCGTGGGCCCAGCTGGGTCCTGTGATGCATGAGGCCCGTCACCCGTGTGTGTGGGCCGGGCCGGGCCGGGCAATGCAGGCTCCTCCTTCGGGCCCCGCCTGGCCCGCCAAGTTCACAGGTCACCTCCTGGGCTCGTGGTCACTCCCTCTCCCTGACCCTGAGGTCCCTCCCCCAGGTCAGGTGGTGGAGCCCAGACCACAGTTCCCGGTGGCCTTTCCTGGGGACCAGTGAGCTGCTGCGGGGCGTGCGGGGCCCCTCCTCCCCAGCAGGTAAGCGCCCAATCCCGGTGCTGTTCCAGGCAGGGCGCGGGCCTGGGGCTGGGGGCGGTGCCACGTCCTCCCTGCAGCCTGGCGGCTCCACCCACTCTGGATTCCTTTGGGCCCCTGGGGCCACTGGGCGGTGAGTACCCTCCCCGGGTTCTCCAGAACATCCTGGGATTTGACCCTCTCTGGAGGGGTGGGGGCGGGGAGGCCGGGTCTCCCAGGCCGGTCCCACTGATAGCAAGCGGGGTGGTGGGAGACTGGCCGGCGGGGGTCGAGGGGCTCCCAGAGTTGCTGCAGCCCCTGGGCTACGAGGCTGGGCTGTGGCTCGTCCTGGGCAGCAGCGGACCCCAGGGGACTGGCTTCTGGCGGAGGCGGTTTCCGGGAAGGGCCCCACCCTGTCCCTCCCCACCTGGCTTAGGGCTCAGGAAACATCCCAGAAACTCACCCGACCCGCCCCGGTCTGGAGTAGGGTGCCAGGGTGCCAGGTAGCCGCTGGAAGTAAGTCCTGGGCAGTGCCCAGGTCCCAGTGCCCAGGTGGGCCCAGGCGAGCCGCCCCCATGCATGGGGAAGGCAGCCCGCAGCCCAGGCCGCGGCCCGCCCCGCCGGGCTCCTGGGCCCTCCCCGCACCCGCACTCCTGCCCGCCCCCTTGTTTGGAGAGGGGTGGGTCCAGGTTTGGGAGGGAGTGTCCCAAGGGACTGCAGCTCTAGGGACAGGATTGAGGGACATGCCAACGGCCCCACCTCCGGCCACTTTCCCAGATTAGACGGAGGGCAGGACGCAGGCGGCCGCATCGCTGGGCCTTTCCCACACTGCCCTCCTGCTGGAGGGGAGGGTCTTGGAGTGCGTGCTGACCGGGCTCAGAGACTGGACCCCCGGGCCCCCCTAAGCGAGGACGCTGTCCGGGCACAGTCCCAGCACGACCTGCTGCCTGGGCACCCCGGCCTCACCCAAGGAAGCCCCCTGGAGCTGAGCCGACTTCCCTGGGGGGAGGGGAGACAGACCAAGGGCTCTGTGGGGTCAGCTGGTGCCTGGGGGCGTGTCACCTGACCCCCACCCCGCCCCACTCTCACGGGGTGAAGACACCAGACAAGGCCGCCCTCGTTCCAGTCGTCCTGGGTGACAATGGCAGAGCCCTGTGCCCAGACAAAGGCTGGACAAAGGCAGCCTGTCCGGTGCCCAGCCCCTCCCCCCAGCCGGCCGCCCTGCCCGGCCCTGGCCCTGGTGGAATGCAGCGGCAGCCACGGCTGTGTGCGTGTGTGTGTGTGTGTGCGTGTGTCTGTGTGTGTGTGTTGGCATGCTGGGTGGGGACACGGCGAGAGGAGGCCGCCCCGTTCTGCTGGCCTGGTTGGGGGCGGGGGTGAGGATTTCCTGTGAGAGGAAGCACCGCCTTGGGGTTACAGAGTGGACACAGGGAAGGTCTCAGAGTTGCCTTGATCTTTTTTGCCACGAGGGTGGAGTCCCCGGGGCAGAGCCCTGGGGACGGAGGGCTGTGTGCACCCCACTCCTTCCCCATTTCCCAGGGACCAGCAGACCTTTGGTTCTGCCTGGACCCCACTTCCTACTCCCTCCCTGCCTCCCTCCCTCTGTCGTCCCTTCCTGGGCACTGGGCTGCCGGTCCATCCCTTCTGGCGTGAGGTTCATTTGGGGGCCACTCACCTGCCCGCGGGTTTGGCTATGGATACGGGGGCAGGGCAGGGGCTCAGGGAGCCCGGGCTGCGCGTGGCGCCTCCCACCGGGCCCAGGGAGAGGGTGGTTTAACGGGGTGCCGGGCACGAGGCCGAGTCTGGTGAGCGCTCCCCGTCTCGTCAGATGGGCATCAGGAGGCTCCGTGGGCTGCCCGTGGCCGGGCGCTGAGCTGTTCCAGGTCTGCAGACGGGCTGGATGCAGGCAGTGGACATGGCCCAGCCGCCCGCCTTCGTCCTCGATGTCCCCGAGGCCCCAGAGGACCAGGGGTAAGTGCTCTGGGGCTGGGGGGTTGCAGGACTGCGGTGTTGTGCCCCCCGCCCCCGCGCCCCGGGAGAGGACGGCGGGGCCGTGGCCCCGTGGAAGGGCCGTGGCCCCATGGAAGGGGAGGCTGCCGGGCCCGACTGGGTCAGCTGCCGCCTGAACTCCCGGCCCTGTTTCTCCCAGCCCCTGTGACGAGGGCGCGATGCACGACTCCTTCCACCAGCTCATCCAGGAGCAGAGCCAGTGCGTGGCGGAGGAGGGGCTGGAGCTGCAGCCCAGCGCGCGGGGCGCTGGCGCCCTGGCGGCCTCCGGTGAGCCTGCCGGTCCCAGGCCGGGGGCTGGGCTGGGCTGGGCTGGTGCGGGCAGGGCCCCGGGCCTTCTCGGCCTCTCGGGAGGCCCTTCCCGGCAGTCTGCAGGCCTGGGTTGGGGTGGGGGGCGGGTGGGGGAGATCTCTGGCCCGCCGTGTCCCCAGGACCTCTGGACAAGTCTTTGTGCTCTGCAGAAAGTGACCGCCAGGCCTTCCTGGGGCCCGAGGGTGCCGTGGCCCACAGCACGGCCACGCTCCGCATCTTGGCCAGCATGCCCAGTCGCACCATCGGTGAGCGGGCCCCAGGCTGTGGGCTGGGCCAGGGCTCCTGGGGGCGGGATCCGTGTCCCTCTGAGTCCGGGGAGGCCCGGGGAGGCCCGGGGAGGCCCGGGGCGGCCCGGGGCGGCCCCTGCAGCCTCGCTGGGTTAGAAAAACGACCCCCCGGGTAACAGGCCTCTGGGGCCCCTGCGCTGCCTGCGGCCTCTTAGAAGGGACGTAGAAGGGACCGTCCCCGGGTCCCCGGGTCCCGAGCCGGGGGTGGGGCCGCCGCCCCCCGGGGCCGGGCCACCCTGACCGGCGGCTCCGCAGGCCGCAGCCGGGGCGCCATCATCTCCCAGTACTACAGCCGCACGGTGAAGCTGCGACACAGGGGCGGCCGGCCTCGGCTCTCGGACCTGGGGCGCGCGGCCCGGCCCAGCCTCCGGCTGTACGACCTGGAGCTGGACTCCAGGGCCCTGCAGGAGGAGGGTGAGTGAGCCGGCGGGCGCCCGGGTCCCCGTGGGGCAGTCAGGCTGGCCGGGGCGGGGGACCAGGGCACAGCAGGTGTCTGACGCCCCGTGGGGGAGGCCCCTTGGTGCAGGGGGCGGGGAGGCTGGCCTGGTGTCCCTGCCACTGGGGCCTTTTGGGCCGTAGGGGGTCTGGCTCCAGCACGCAGGTGCCCGTCAGCGTGTGCTCACGCACCGCGTGACACCTCCAGACGCTGGTCTCGGCGTTGGGACGCGGTGGCGGTAGGCAGGCCCATCCGGGCGCGAACGCAGCGTATCGTCTGCCCAGCGAAATAGCCGGGAACCAAACAGACGGAGGAGGGGATGGTCAATGTCCAAATTAGGGCGACCGAGGAAGAGCATCATGGGACGCTCTAGCCTAGAGAGATCTAGGGAGGCTTCCTGGAGGAAGTGACGCTAGAGCCGATGTGGGATCCAGGGAGGCTTCCTGGAGGAAGTGACGCTAGAGCCGGTGGGGTATGGGTGAAGGTCCTGCGGTGGGAGCATGCCTGGCTTTTCTGGGCCACACAGAGGCCAGTGTTGGGGGACTGGGGAGCAGGGGGAGAAGCTGAGGGAGAGAGAAGGGCCCGGTCTCATAGGCTGACTTAGGCAGTCTCTGACAGGCCCCTCCTGGCTACACCCTTTGGGTCCAGGTCTGTGCACTTTCTTGGGGTCCTGCCTCTGTTCCCCCATCCCCAGTTTGCCCAAGGCCCCGAGCTGCCGGGTGAGGGAGCAGTGCAGGGTGGCACGTTCTCTGGGACCAGGGTGACTGTCCCAGGCTTCCTCTGTACGCTGGGCCGGGCGTCAGCTTTCTGGGTGTCATTTCTTACCTGTGAAATTGGGGTTGAAGCAGCTTGCCCCCCTCAGGGAAGCTGAAAGGAGGTGAGGGCGAGCACCTCGGTTTTCACCCAGCATCCCCATGTCCTGCCCTTCCACAGTCACCCCAGGAGGGCTGGGTGGTGGGAAGTGGGGTGGGGACGGGGTGAGGCTGAGGCCCCATCTCTGCCCAGCAAGGGTGGGCGGGGCTCAGGTCACGGGGGGTCAGGGCAAGGTGCTTGTGGGGGCCCAGGAGCAGAGTGTGGGTGTAGGAGTGGGGGCGTCGGGAGGATGCTGGGAAGTCAGTGGAGGTGGCTCGGGGCTCGAGGTGGGAGAGGACGCGGGCCTTGGTGGCAGGGCAGGCGGGGGCCTATGCTGGGGTGGGGCAGGGTTAAGGTTAGAGTTAGAGTTGGGTTAGGGTTAGGGTTAGAGTTAGGGTTAGAGTTAGGGTTAGGGGTTAGGGTTAGGTGTTAGGGGTAGGGGTAGGGGTTAGAGTTAGGGTCAGGGTCAGGGTCAGGGTCAGGGTTAGGGTTTAGGGTTTAGGGTTAGGGTTAGGGGTTAGGGGTTAGAGGTTAGAGTTAGGGTCAGGGTTAGGGTTAGGGCTGGCCCATGCAGGGTCGCACTGGGCCCGGGTCTGGCCGCAGCCAGGGAGGCTGCCAGGGCCCGACGGGCTGCCTTGTCCCTCTGCAGAGAAGCGGGTCCTCCTGGTGAAGGAGATGCAGGGCTTGCCGGTGGCCCAGCGGGGACACATGCTCCGGGGGATGCCCCTGAGCCTGGCCGAGAAGCGCAGCCTGCGGTCAGTGCCCGCGGCCTCGGCCGCCCTGAGACCCCCCCC